>WBNM01015715.1:0-12941 GCA_013399055.1 Ramphastos sulfuratus | reverse complement strand
TTTTTTTACCCCACCCGAAATAAGCTTTCATATGAACTAATCCTGGAGGGGGGATGGTAGAAAAGGCTGATAAATAGACATCAGCTTCTTGAGAAATGGTGTTGCAAGATACTGAGCTAATTGTACTGCTGTGTATTTTAGATCACTTTCGGTTAGCAAAAGATCACAAACAGGCCTTTTACTTTCTCTCTTTTAATATCTAGAGATTAACTGTTCTGTTCTGCTGCAGATATGACCCTCTTCTATCTCTGTTCAGATGAAAATATGCATAGACCTAAAACAGAGAGCTAAAGAGGTTTTTACTTTTATGGTTTATAAGGCGCTGTGTAAAATAATATATTCTAAGGCCGATTCTGGCTCACCTTAATCATGTAACTGTAAATGAATATTCTGGAAGTCCTTTTACTGAGGCTTACTTTGAAATGCAATGTAAGTGCTATACTAATGAAACTCAGAACTCAGAAATACTTTCACCTTCAAATAAGAAGACATTTTTTGAACATAAAAATGTTCGTAAGTCTAATTTCACATAAGACAAGATAAAATATAAAGGATTAGAAATAGACTAATAACATCACAACCTGGGAGCAGGAAAAGAGAATAACAGAAATGCATATGTGAAGGACATTGCTTTTTTTTTTCTTTCTTTCCCTGTTCTCCTCTTGATCATTTCTCCCTGCTCATCCTCTTTGGTAAAAGTTTTAAAACACCACTTTATGAACACTGAAAATTATTCTTTGTGAAAGGTAGCATAGCAAAAAAAATTCATGGGAACTCGCATGTTATCGAGTCCATTTCCAGCCCACTTTTTTTTTTTTTTTCTCCTCTGGCTGAGGGTGTTGTGAAGCAGTTAAAATTAAAGCCATTTCTATTGTAGATCGTTAACTTTTATTAAATTAAACTTGAATTATTTATGATGCGAGCTGTTTGATCTATACTGTATCTGTCATGGATGAAAAAAAAAAAAATCTGGATGGCTGAAATGTTATCACTGTTTTAAAGAACTCAGAGCTCTCTCCAACATGTAACAAGCCCTCATGCTGATTGAGTGTTAAGACTTCTGTGCTAAATACCAAGAGGAGTCTGTGTTGTTTCTCAGATCTGGGTTCTGTGTTTGGATTGCTGAATTAGGTGCAAAATAATTGGCACAAAATAAATTGGAGTATACATCTGAGGAGCCTCCTGCTCACATTTCACAAGATTAGTTAGTATATATCTGGGAAAAAATATATGAAAGATGATTTCCCACCACCCACCACCCACCCCACCCCCATGTCTGATAAACAGTTCCTTGAACACAAATACCTTCTTGTGATTCATAAATTCAGCTATGTAATTGTACACCTGTGACAGGTCAAGTGCAGGTCAGATATGTACTTAATAAAATTCAAATATCATTACATAAAAGTTAATTATACGAATTAGAAATGGGTGTAATTTTATTATGTTGTTTCGAGATGTGGTGAAAGGAAACAATATAGTCAAAATCACTTATACAAGGGTATAAAACCTTGGGTAAGTCCATGTCTCATTAAATAGAATGTGGAATGAATGTGATTACCCAAGGGACATGGTCTCTGCATTTCGTTAATGTGAGGTAAACAAACTCAGTACATGGTTTGACAAACTAAGATGCTTGCATTTATTATGGTCCTATAGCATTGTCCTTAGGCAGACCTGAAGTTCATCCCCATCTGATCTACAGGCTGAAATCCTGTGCCTGGGGAAATCTCTCTCCCTAGGACCTCTCCTGAGTGCAGCCCTTAATGTCTTGCCGTGTCCTACTCTAGCCCATGCTAAACATTGAGCACTGAGCAATCCAGCGACCAAATCCGGCTGCGGTCCCAGCAAGAGCAGAGCCTTTGCCAAAGCGCAGCCTTAACCAGGACACTGTAATGATTGAAAACAGATGTAAAAGCTCAGTGTCTTCCAGAACATGCAGAGAAAGTTAAAAACTCTAGTCTAAGCGAATGGTTGTTTGCAGAGGAGCAGTGTGGGCAGCACCAAAGCTCACTCTGGCCGCGCTAGCCGCCTGCCACCGCAGGCAGTGCCTTGTGTGCTGGGGACAGCCTGAAAGCTGTGACACGGCAATACTTAGACACTGAGAAGGGTTTGTGGGAGGCTAGCGGTTGTAAAGCTGAAAAATCTTACCCCGTGAGTAATTATTTTCTTGTGGGAAACTGACTTTCCCACAGCTCATCCCAGTTCTAGAAGAAAGGAATATTAAAGTATATTAATTACAGAAGACTCTTTTGGGAGTGGGATGAAGTATGCTCTAATTTACTGAAGGTTCAACTTAAAAGTCATATAAGATGGTTGAAAGTCCCCTTTAACTGGTTCGCTTGATGGTGTGGGTTGGTTTCTTTTCTTTTTGGTTTTTTGTTCCAGTTACCTATTTAATAATGCATCTATGCATGTATCACCCCTATTATTAATAGTAAATGTGCATTTCAACATGTCAAGTTTTCCTAGCCCCACTTTTGCAGGTTTTTTTATATTAAAAAAAAAAATTATATAATAAAAAAAGCAAAGGCATTTCCTAGGGCACATGCTGCCAGACACCCAGCATTTATCTTATCTTAGTTGATGACTTTCCTTTTATCCTGAAATGATTTGACAATGACTCTATGATTTCCTGTACAAATTACCCTTTGAAAGTGGCAGTGGCGCTTGGCAGCGATCTTCACTTAATTACTGAGTGGATTATTAGCATACGGCTTTTTTTCACCCCTTCATTTCTTTATATCTTCTAGATTGCGCTGACAGTTCCCTTTCATTGAGTGCTTTAACTCACTGAATACTAAACATTATGCAGATTGCAGCTGAGAAGTACCCAGTCTTCTCCAGCCCTCTTCCTCCCACTGTCTGAGCTCCACATCAGCCCTCCTTGAAGGAGAGTAATTTGTAGGTCAGAAATCAATAGCGCGTCTGGGAAGCGCATTTGTGGGTTCTCTGCTTTAGGCTGAGTAGAAATGAACATTTTAAATAAGTGCTCATCCTAGAAGGCAGCAAGCTGCATTCCTTCTGCTTCTTTTCTCTTTAAATAGCCATCTTTATTAATTTTTTTTTTTTTTAATTTATCATTCCAGCTGCCCATCGGGCAGCAGCGATTCTGCAGATAAAATAACAATCATTTTTCCTCCCAGCTAACACCTCTGCAGAAAGCTGCCGTTGAGCCGAACTCCCTTGTCAGGCATATATTGTTATTTATTATTTGTCAGCACAAGATAAATTTGAATGATAAATCACAAAGATTTCCTCCTGCCTTTCTCCCTGCAAGGGCTCTGTGGAAGCTTGGACACAAGTAGCATACACGTGCATGCCTGTCAGGATTTCTCCAGCCACCTCTGCTTTGTGCTGTTCATCTGCTGGCTGTAAGAATTCCACCCCCAGGGTGCTTTTCTGGGTCTTAGTTATGTACCAATAAAGATAAAACCTTTTTTTTTTTTTTTCTGGTTCTTCTGGTACCTGGGTTGTGAAGGCAGGTGCTGCTGAAGCCAAACAGTGCAGCCAAACAGATGCAGGTGATCTGTTAATACAAACCTGGCTTCATTTCACTTCCATGAAAAGTCTTGGGATTTGGCAAAAATTGTCAGCCTGAAATAAGACAAAAAAAAAAAATCCTTTTTTTCTGAAATGGAAATGCAGTATATTAAACATATTAAATTCAGTATATTAGAACAGTTGTTTACCTGGAAGCTATGAGACTTAGGAACTCTATGCTCTCTAGGAACCAAAACACACTGAGCTGGCAAAAACCCAGGGAAGACACATCAGTAAACACTCCACAAACCTCTGAAGTTAAGAGATTATGTAGGATGTTTTCTTTTTGCAATTTCCTTTACAATTTTCCTTTACTCTATATGAAGCTTTATGAAACCAGGACTATATCTATCAATTATTTCTATTCCAGTAAACCTGTATTTTCAGAGGCAAAACTGTTACTGAAAAAATGCCCATCAGCACTTTTGATGTCCTTCAGACTCACTCTCTTTAAAGCCACATGCAGTCAGTAAGCCAAACCTCTGCAGTTAGCAATGCTACCTGGCCTTCACATAGGTCAGCTTAGCAATGGCTGTTCCTCAGACAGCTCATACATGTTCCTTTTCCTGCCCACAATGTCTCAACTCCTGCCTTTGTTGGCTTACTCCAGCAGTCTGACCTGCTTGTGATACCTTTTGAATTAAGTTGCACCCATTCTATCAGATTTGGGAGTACATCCGTGGTGGCTGGTTATGCTGGCCCATGCGTTTGGGACTGCCCTTGCCTGGGCCAGAGTGCTTCTGGGGCTTCCCAAGGCCTTTGCAGGTTTTTACACAGAAATTGGGAAGTAAAAATAGGAAAGTGATAGGCAGAACCCCTTCATCACTCTCCCTCTAATGGTACAGGTGCCCTGAGGAGCAGGAATAACTGAGCTAATTAGTCCAATAACAAGCATGGCTTTAATTCTTGCTTCACAAGATGTTTCCATGTATTTTCTACTGAAGAATGAGATAGGCTCAGGTCCCATCTGCTTAGAAGACTCTCACCCTGAGCCTTGTGAAAGATCCACCAAGGATTCCAGCCCTTTCTTTAATCTAAAACCAGAGAGAAAGCCTCTTCAGCCATGGACAAATGAACTCATCCACTGAAAGTGGTGTGCAAGACAAGTGCTACAGTTCAGAAACGTTGCCAGGGCTGTGCTATGAGACCTCAGAGCTAGAGGTGATCTCATGACTGATCACAGCAGAGCTGCAGCAGCAGCAGGCTCAATGTGTGCCAAGACCTCACCAGGAAAGCAGGACAAGTAACTGTGGCCAACCTATCCTGCATTCCCTTCTACTGTGCCCAGACCATAATGTCACCTGGCTCATTTAGCTTACAAATAGCTCAGGTGAGTTCTCAGTGTACCACTGCAGTGGACTGAGCATAGCAATCACAGGGTCACAGGATGTTAGGGGTTGGAAGGGACCTTTGGAGATCATCAAGTCCAACCCCGTGCCAGAGCAGGACTAGACTCTGCTGTCTCTCTCCCAGGAGAAAGGTGCCATAGGAGCTCAGAGGTTCACAGAGTGCCCAGCAGTAGGACTGCTCTCCCATTTGGTAGTCTGAATGGGAAGGGAGGAGCTGGAAAACACACAACCTAGTTAGCTCTGCAATAAATTTACACCTTTGCAACAGAGATTTGCAAGCCTTTTGGACCCTCAGTTTCCTGAGGCCCATCACATTTCCTCAGATCACTTGACAGGCTTTGTCTTCCCTCTTTGAATGTGCTGTGAAGTCGATGTGAAAACTCCAATGCAAAGCCATGCAGCCAACTGTAGGCACTTTATCCTAAACCCATGGGGGAACAACTTTGGGAGCCACTGCCTTCATCTGCACTTCACAACAAATGTTAAACTACCTCAGAAGGAAGCCAGTCCCCAAAGGTCTCTCAGCTTGGTTTTCATTATGAGCAAGCAGAGCTGCCAACACACTGTGCAAATATCACCAGGTAGAATCACAAGATATTAGAAAGTAGTACATGTGTGATTCTCTTTTAATTCTGGTGTGGGGAGTCTTTAGGGGCAGAATTTCAGGGTGGTTTTGGGTTTTTTTAGTAAGTATGAGGATTTTTTAGTAAGTATGAGGACTAGAATTCTTCTGATTGAAAGCTGATATTTTAATATAATAGGATGGACTCCAGCACTGTGGAAAAGCAGAAACTTTCTTGAGATTTATAATACAATTCTAACACTTGGCAGGACTGGGTGCTAGTGTAGTGTGGTCTGGAAGCAGCAAGACACCACAAAAGGTTATGAAATCTCTGTATGCCTGCTAAATATTTTGTCTTTCTTCGTCCATACCTGATCTGTCTTCAGAGGGCTTTTTTGGTTTGTTGTTATTATTCAGGCTACCACTGGTCAGTGTAAAGAGGGCGGTGCCTCAGGTGGGTTTTAGTGTCTAGCATTTGCTGAAATGGCTGTGCCTTCAAGACACCACATGTTTCCAGCACTGGAGTTGCCATCAAGAGATTCTCTAGGTAAAGAGTACATTCCTTGGCTTTAACCCAAAGTTACAAAGAGTGTGTTCTAAGCAGCACCAACAAATCTTTAGAGGACGTGGCAGGTTAAATTTGCTCCCAAAATGCCTTTTTCCTTTACCTCAGTCCCTGCTGTCCTCTCACAAGGCAAACTCACTTTAGCCTTTTCCATTTTAGAACGAAACCAAAATGGGGAACCCAGCCCTAGCACTATATTTTCCTTCAGTTGCACACCAAGACTCTTTTTCCATTCAGCATCTGAACTTGCTGTGTCCTCAGCCCAGGACCATTGGTGAGAGCTCCCACCAGCCCTACTTGGTGGTTCCACATCCCAGTTCCTTCCATCCCTATGAAAGCTCGAGGTCATGGTTTCCCTCAAGGTCTCCATGTGGAGGCTCTGTGTCAGTGGATTATTTCTCTGAAAGCAGTGGAGCAGTTTACCCAGGTTCATTCTGGGTGTCTGTGAAGATGTCACCAAGCTCTGGACTCAATTCCTTCCTCTTTGCTCCACAAGGCTTCAGTAACTTCATTGATAAATTCACATGGAATGCCTTCTTCACACAGATCACTGACAAGTCTTCCTCTCAACTCCAGGCCTAGACAGATAGACAGAGACAACTTTCTACTGCAGGCCTGTCACAAATTCCTTTTTCTTGGAAACTTTCTCACAAATCTCTGGTCATTACTTCCAGCTCAGGTTGGCTAAAACAAAGATTTCCATGTTTTACCAACCCCTCCTCCATCATGCTCTTTTCCATTCCCTTGAACACCAGCACCACCTTGACCATAACTTAGGTGTCCAAGTCAGCTTTGGATCACCTTCTGGACCTTACAGCTTAGGTTTTGTATATTTTCCACACATAACATCTGAAGGATATTCCCTAAGCCATGATTTCTCTAACCTTTCTGTGAGAAGGAGATTCTTCTGCTCTCAAAAAATTTCATCCCTTTTCTTTTTATTTTGTGTTTGGTTTTTTGTTATTGTTGTTTGTTTGTTTGTTTGTTTAGTTGGTTGGGATTTTTGCTTGCTTGTTTTTTGTCTTTTGGTTCCCCCCCCCACACTCTCAATAAATAAAGCATAGTCTCAGTGGTAGTCAATTGCTCAGATAATTCCCCCATTTCATCATTTGTATTTCATTCCCTCTTCTAGGAATCTCTCTCATGTCATCTTGTTTTCATGACAAAATCACCACAGCCTCTCTCTGTCTATAATTTCTCAGGGTGTGACTGTGAGGATGCCAGCTCCCACCCACATTCAGCTCACTTTTACTTCTCTAATACGTAAACAGTCATCATCGTTCACTTTCCTATATTGCCCCCACACTAAAAAGAAAGTCACTGTAAATATCTGCTAAGTGTCTTTCTTCAGGTCCTTGCCCTGTAACTATCTGTTGTCATACTCACAGCAAGCAACACTTGGTGCAAAGTGGCTGTGCAAAAGCCCCCACCCCCATTCTTCTCAAGGCTGGGCCTGACTATAAACAGTCCTCCTCCCACTCCAGTCCTCTTTTTTTCCCCCCTCAGTCCACTTACCCAATTTTCTGAAACTGGAGTCCTTAAAGAACAAGAGTTTGAATTGTCTCTGCATGTGGGGTTTTATCTTAAGGAATTTTGGTAAGACAGCTTCAGTGGCTCGCAGTGCCCATTCGTGTGTCTCTCCTGTGCTCTCCACCTTACAAGTCCATTACAATAAGCCAGCTCTACCTTATAAGCAAGTCCACTTCAGAAACAGCACCAAGTGCTGAGCCAGGGGTAGTTTTGTCTGCTCAACTGGAGTTAACACAAGGTTCCCTGTACAACACTGGTCTGTGCAGGGCAAACATGCTTTTAGACATCACTGACCTATAGGGGGTTTTGTCCACCTTAGGCACCACAGGATCTCATTCATTTTCTTCAGGGAAGAAGAAAGAGCTCTTGCTAAAATGAATCTGGAAAACAGTATCTTCTGGTGGGTGGCATGGATCCATCAGTCCCCTCATATCTGATGGCTGGTTATTTTCAGAGTAGAAGTCAATTTGCTAAAACATCTCACCTATTAAAAGATGACTGCAATTATCCCTATTTCTTTAGCAGAGATATATTAGGAATATTTTCAGTGTCACATCCTATCATCTAAATTAACAAGTGAGCTTGGACCTCACCATCCTCCATTAACATCTCACTGTGGTTCATAATGTGGTGAAGCACTCTTCCCCCAGGTCGTTCTGTGGGTTAATCAGACTCAGAGTCATGCAGAGCTGAGTGCTTGTGTTTTTACTTTCCTCTTCCTTATGCAAGAGACAAAGGAGTGACACTCTGTTATGTGACAGTGAAAGTACACTGATGAATAAGGTGTTTTCAGCATGGAGAAGGCATGTTCTGTCCCTTTGTCTCCAGTGCTCTACAGACAGCTCCTCTTGCCCAGCTCCTTGGCACAACCTGAAAGACCTCCTATACATCTTTACAGTGGCATTACCTAGAGCTTCTCTAACAGCTTCCTAGGAAATACAGGTCAGAAACATTCTGCCACCATAACAAAAACAAAGAAGGGTTGTTGAGAGGCTAAAGGCAGGAAGTGAAAGCTTCATCTCCGACAGATTTGTTCCAAAATTCAGGTCCATTTCTATCAGGACATTTAGATGATTTTCCTTTCATGCCACAGAACCAGTTCTTCAGCAGTTTAGTGGGTACCATATGCATAAACTACAGTTTCATTGAGCGTTGCTCACTAGCATTGCTGCATTTGGATTTGCTCTCATCTGTTTGGAAGCCTGGGAAAAAAAAAAAGAAAAACCTACTGTTGCATGAGAAACCATTGCAGGTTAGAACTTTCTGTGATGCTCTTCAGAATCTGTCTTACAATAATTCTGGGAACGATGGCTGAAGTAGCAGCACCGCACCTGAAAATCATAGATGGATCCTTAACCTGAAAGGATATTAGTGTGGGGTTAAAGTGATGATGAAATCTGGGATAAGTATATTAAATATAAGCAGCATCACCATTATTGTTTTATTGTTATTATTACTACTATTGTGTTTCTGTATTACCTTTAACTTGTGTATTTCTGTAAATATTCCTGTATATCGTGCATATCTCTGCTTGTACATTGTGCTAAGCTGTAAATAGAGCTTCAGTCCTTAACTTCCAGCCAGCTGAGTCTAGTCTGGGTGATTTTACAAAGTGTTGGGGGGGGAAACTCCCAAACCATCACAAAAGGGTACAGTTTTCCAGTTCTAGCATCATAGACTCAAGAAAGTTGAAGCACGTGCCCAAATCTGCTCTCAAACCTCAAGGTCAAGTATTTTTTGGCCATTTCTGTGCCAAAGCTGTGACACCATGTTGGGGGGGGGGGACACGACACTGTCAGCTGATGGTTCCAGAGGTGTCATATCCTGCTACAAGACTTCCAGTGTAAATATTTGCATATACAAAGATCAAAATCATGGGTCTCCACTATTTATATAAGTAAATGTTGACAGTCACTCCTGTAAAGCATACATGTAAAGGTGTAAGCATAACCAAAGCAAATTTACTTGTAAATGTGATTGAATTTACATGTGCATTCTGGGGAAGCAGGGGAAGGCTGTTTGTTTTTCCTTTCCTGACTGTTTGCTTTGGCAGAACTTGTGTCATCTCCAGCCATTCTTCATATTATTTTTGCCTGCTTTTTTTAGTGTTTGCCTGGGGTATCTTAGCAATGGCAAAGACTATTTTAAGGTCTTTGTGCTAGCAGCCTTATTTGAAAATATCTGTTTTGCCTTCTGGGAAAACAACAAACAAAATCCAACATACCACCAACCATGAAAACAGCTTTTATTATGTAAAGCAGTTACAAGGAAAGAGATAAATGGGAAGAAAGATAATAAAAGAGAAAGTGCTTCTGAGTCCATCACTACTGCATCCTTCAGATCCCCAAATACTGACAAACTGGTGAAATACATACACATTGAAGGAGTAAAAATGTTACAAAGAACTCAGTGTGAGTGGGGTTTTGAACAGCTTGATCTTTGGAAGCTGGCAGAAGGTAATTTCAAATATTTCAGGCTGGACTTCCAGCACATTCTGAAAAATCAAGCTTTTTTCAACCCACATGTCATGGTATCCCAGAAATGGAGGCACACCAAAACCCCAAAATACTTGTGATTTGTCTTGCACCAGCAGTGGTGTATCGTGCTTACTATTGCAGATAAACTCTCCCCATCAATTTGAAATGACACTGGTGGCATCACTGCACCGCCCTAACAGTGATATTCTATCCCAAATGTGTTCTATGTTTCATAGATTATGCTATTTGGAGTTATTTATTCATCTACACCTCCAGATCCTGTTCTCATTACACACTATTCAAACTAAGATGACCAGAATCAGTTATGTGATTGAATACATTTATCAAATCTGTACTGTTTTCTTCTGGAAGATGCTAGACTAAAAATAGAGAAGAAATTCAGCTTGTCTCCCCTCCACCCTCCCTCGGTACTCTATCAGCAGCACTGCAAGGGAAATACAGTTACTGTATTTCACTGGGCATATAAAAAAATTCAAAAAACAACCCACAAATGCTTAAACAAGAATCAAAAGGTTGGATTTTAATGTGAGCAAAGAAGAAATTTTAATGTAAATAAATAACAGGTGACATAAAAAGTTGTTGTGCTGCATCTTCTGCTGAGTAAAGCTAAAACTCCTCAGCTAGAACACTGCATTACCAGATACAGAGTGGAAAGTAAAAGAAATTAAGGCAGAAATTCCATGGCCTTGCACAAGCTTGACCTTATGAGCCCATGCCCACTTGTCAGTCAGAGTTGAAAAGCAGCACTCAGCCTTAGACCTGGCCAATGTCTGCATGTAAAGCTCTAAGCGTGTCATTGGTGTCTCCTACCATTCCCAGGTCAGCTCTGGTGAGAGGAAAGTAGCTCTGCACTTGATACAGAGACTTTGGAAATCAGGAACTATTTTTTCTGAGGGCGGTGTGAGCAGCAGGAATCAGCACAAGGCAGACTTGCACACCTTGGTGGATGTTGATGTGTGCAGGAGGGTCGGCAGCATCCCCATATATCAGCTCCAAAAGTCAGACAAATGCAAAGTAGGAATTGCACTGGTCTGACAGTGGAAGAAAGCAGATTTGTTATGCATTTACACAGCCTTAGGCAAGGTCAGGTATAGTCTAAGGCAGCTCCTTCAATGGTTTAGGTTTTGGAGGGAGGCACCCGCAGGTAACAGTTTCAATAACTGCACTTTGTTCAGCCAGTCAGTATTCAGCATACAATTTAATTCTACACCTGTGGCACTCAGGTCTCTGAAAACACATTAATTTCATGTGGTTGCAAACCTCTGAGACCAGTTAAGCTGTTGCCTGTGCCATATTAAAGAGTGACTGTTAATTGGCATGGGCAAAGAGCTGGTCATCAGACCTCATGAGGAGCACCCCTTGACTCGTTGTAATCCTTCGGCTCTGCATCAGCTCCTGTGAAGCAATTTCCCCTGGTGACTCTGATAAGCAATGCCACCTGGTCATTGGGCTTTGGGTTTCATCTACATGTTAAATGGGTATCATCAAACACAGTCCAACTCACAAAGAAGCTTTGAAATCTGATTCATTGTCTGGGACTGGGTTGGTATTACTGGATAGCAGCTCACACCAGTGACAGGAAATTATTTGGAGGGGAGGGTGCCAAGGGAAAAGTTCAGAATCTGTTTTAATAAGGCACTGACACTATTTATAAGCACAGAGGGATATACAATTAAATCCTAAATGAAATATCAGCTGCAAGTGTAACTACAAATGAACCACTTATTCTTTAGACAACCATAGAGTGCTTCAGATCTCCTAAATGCTCTGCCAGGTATTCCATTTTAGGCTAGTACTGATTTAAGCCCCTTACTAGGCTGTATTATTATTGGTTGGGGTTCAGTTTTTCTCAAGTCTTTTTGTGGAACAGAAGCTTGCTTTTATGCTCTTTGGACCCCCTACCCCCACCTCATATAGTCCCAGATTTCAGAAAGCAGGGAAAACCAATCCATTAAGCTATTACTGACCTTCTTGTGATAGAAGTAGGATGCACGTAAAACAAAAAAAAAACAAAATCAATCAAAATTACTTAATGACCTTTTAAAAAGGTCAAAATTAAAAGAAAATATTTTCCAAAGTTGTTTTTTTTTCCCTTTAAAACAATCTCATTGAAACCATTATGTTGACTGAGAAACTGCAGAAGTCAAGATCAGCATCTGCATTTGCAGAAGGTTATGTTTTTACAGTGCTAGGCTCCTCAGCCCAAGTGTCCACACTAAAGATACTTTTGTGCTTTTCCCTGGTGCTCAGTTCAGCATCTCCTGCTGAGATGAACCCTGCAGCCCCCAGCTGAGCCATCCTGGCTTCCCAATCACACCTACTCTGAGCTGTTCTAGGAGAGCCAGGGTGCATGGCATGACATGAATGTTCAGCATCTAGTAAGAGCTTTTATTACACAGTCTGACAGTTACGGAGTTTATTGCACTGCCTTTATTTATCCCACTGCTTCATACAACACATTTCTCTAAATGGCCAAAACTGATTTTACTTGACTAACTTTGAACCAATCATGTTCCTTACTTCAGCCAAATACATTATGGCCAGAACAAAATAAATGACAACTGTAGAAGAGGACAAGCTTCCTGAAGGATATTATTCATTTTACTCCCTATCCTACTACTATCTGCTTTTTATTATGAGTAACTTTATTAAGGCAAAACTAAAGGCATATTCAGTTTCTCTTCAAAAGATCATAAAAAGATAATAAGTAAAAGCTATTGATATGTAATTGATACTAACATTGACATTCAAAATGTCATTACTTACTGGTGGATTAAGAGTGAAGGCAGTTTGGGATCTGAGCAAGCACAGTTAATAATGCACACACCCAAGTACATTTCTTGCATTGGAGAAGGTCAGAATCACAGAGTGAAACAGGCTGGAAAAGACCTCTA
>WBNM01015713.1:11917-32785 GCA_013399055.1 Ramphastos sulfuratus | reverse complement strand
CTCCAACACTTCCATGTCCTTCCTGTGCTGGATTCCTGGTGCCCATGGTTCAGCTTTCTGCAGGAAACTGCTCAAAGAGGAGCAGAAGGAGGAGCAGGAGCAGCCAGGTTCAAGTGTCCTCAGGAAAATGGTGATGATGCAATCCAATGCATCCTGCAGTGGCAGACACACGGTGCTGTCCCCCATCCTGTCCCCTGCCAAGGGCAACGAATCCATCCAATCCCCACCAGGGTGTGCTGGGTGGCAGCTCTGGTGTGAAAGGGACACTGAAGTCCATGTCCCCTGCTTTGCTAATGAAGTGACAGCAGATAGCATGGTTGTTGCTTGGGGGGGAAAGATGATTAACCACTATAATCCCAATTACAGCTCCTAATTGGGATTAATTTGTTGAGTTAATTAGGTGTGGAAATCCACTGCCTCCCAGATTTCTTTTAGGATTTTCTTGCTCCCAAGCTCAGTCCCTGCCTGGCCACAGCTGGAAGGGCAGAGGACTGGTCACTACTGTGTGACAATGTAGAGACAGTTGTGTTGCTGCCACTGCAGGTGACAGCCACTCAGGCTCTGCTTCAGCACCCAGCTGCTGCTCTTCATTTGATCTAGATGGAGAGATGGTGAGATCTGGGGACAGGAACCATGGTGGCTGAAACCCCAACCCAAGCATGACTAAGCCTTCACAGAGGGACAGAAATGTTGCAAGAGGTGAGGCACCAAGGGACCAGTGATGGAGGATCCTTGCAGGTAAAACCAGTGCATCATCCTCCCCAGGTTCCAGGGCAAACTCTGCAAGGAGATCCTGGCACACCAGGCTTGGTGACAGCAAAGGATGTTGGGTGAAGCACACACAGAGGTCAGTGGATGGCAAAAGGGTAGGACTGGCAATGCCAGGAAAGGGGAGAAGCAGCAGTTCAGGTGCCTGGGCTCTGTGCAGTAGCCAGGGTGGCTGATGTGGCTGCACCTGAGGAGAACCTTTTGGAAAGGCTCTGCTTGGCTGCAGCTAAGAGACATGGACCTGTTGAAGCTGATCCAGAGGAGGCCACAACAATGATGCTGTGCTGTGTCCAGTTCTGGGTGTTCCAGTCTAGAGGTGCTGGAACACTTCTGCTGTGAGGCCAGGCTGAGAGAGTTGGGGTTGTTCAGTCTGGAGAAGAGAAGGCTTCAGGGAGACCTTCTAGTGGGCTTTCAGTATTTAAAGGGGCCAATAAGAAAGACAAGGACAGACCTTTTAGCAGGGCTGGTTGTGACAGGACAAGAGGTTATGGTTTGAAAGTAAAAGAAGGAGATTTAGATTAAAGAAGAAATGTTTGACACTGAGAGATGAGACCTTGGCCCGGGTTGCCCAGAGAGGTGCCAGATGCCCCATCCCTGGAACCATTGCAGGTCAGGTTATCTGGGGCTCTGAGCAAGCTGCTCTAGCTGCAGATGTCCCTGCTGACTGCAGGAGGGTTGGACTGGATGACCTTGCAAGGTCCTCTCCAACCCATCCCCTTCTACGGTTCACAGCTGTCCCAGCACGGCAGGGCTGGGCTCACCAAGCTCCCCTGAGGCACAGCTACAGGTTGTGTCCCTGCTGCCACCACTGCACACCCAGCAGGGCTGCTGGTGCTTCCTGGCAGTTTTGCTCAACATTCTCCTGAAAATTAATGAATCCAATTAATTGATTAAACAAACAAAGCCTCCATGGTGGCACCGAGCCAGCTGTGCACCACATCGAGCTGCAAGAGCATCACCTGCTCCTAGCCCCAAATCTCACTGACAGAGACACAGACTCACAGAATGAGGTTGGAAAAGGCCTCTAGGATCATCCAGTCCAGCCTAGTACCTGACACCTTACAATTAACTAAACCATGGCACTAAGTGCCTCATGCAGCCTCCTGTTAAACACCTCCATGGATGATGACTCCACTGTNGGTGCTGCACTGTGCCCATCTATCCAGCCTGCCCAGGGCCCTCTGCAGAGCCCTCCTAAATTGGGGTGACTGGGGAAGGAATCTGGGCTGGTCACTGAGGGGCTGCAAGAGAACCTTCAGCAAAACATCGCACACCCCCCCTGGAAGCAGCCACATTTCTGTGCAGGTTGCAAAGCCTCTCCTTGTTCCTCAGAGCTGCTGTCAGATGCTTTGAGTCCTCAGATGAAAGGAACTAAATTAGGGCAGATTGTTATTTCCTGTTTGCTGCTTTATATTTATAGGAAAGCTGAGATAGCTGCTAGCTAAAAGCAAACCTCTGTCCTGTTTCCAACTGGTTTCTACTGGGAGCTGAGTTCCAGAGGGTGAGAGCTGGTGGTGGTGGGAGCCCTCTAAGAGCTGGTGAGGAGAGGGGCTGCACATCCTGCCAGCCCTTTTCCTTCAGCCTTCCCAAAGCCAGCAGCCAGATGTTAGATATTTTTTCTATTTAGATACATGAAAATGTTTTCTTTTTTGCCCTCCTGAGGTCCTGTGCAGGCTCTAGTGGCACCTCCACCCAGAGGCTGCTGCTGGGAATCCAGCCCCACCAAGGCATCTAAGCCACCCCAAAGACACCTGACCCCAAACTCTCCCTTCTCTCCCCATCCTTCCAGCCATGGATTTTTTTCCCCTTTCCAGAGGATCTGGGTACTAATGGCCACATCCTGGCTCAGCTCCCCCAGGCTAGGGGACACCCTGTTCCCCTGTGGGTGCTGATGGGAGAAGCTGCATCCTCAGCAGTCTTGCTGGGCTTTCTGGATGGCCTACTGGTACTTCTCTGCCTGCCTGGGGAATAAAGAGCTACATCTCTCCTGAGAAAATATCCATCCCAAGATTTAATGGCTTTCCACTAACGAGTCACAATGAGTGTCACTGAGCATCACTGCTGCAGCTGATGAGAAAGGGAACAGCCCCACAGCTTTGAAAGGTGTTTTCACCATCCCCCCTGCTCCTTTCTTCCAAGTCCTTTCTACCAGAAGAGGGGGGAAAAAAGAAAAAGAAAGAGAAAAGGCAAAAGCTTTCACTGCTCTTTTCACTCAATGAGTCTCAGGACAGATTTTCAATTTGCTAACTTTCTTTATATGGCTCTGGCTTCACCAAAGGGAGCAAGAGATGAAGGAAGGGGACAGGAGATTAAATGCATGAGTTTATTTTGGGAAGTATTTTTTAAAAGGTGGGGGAGGAGGGGTGGAGGGGAAGTAGAATCATAATAAAAAAGAGGGGAAAAAAAAACCCCAACAATCTATGGCACCAGAGAGACAGGACTCAATTAAAGCAAAACCTTGAAGTACAGGAGGCAGCAGTGCCAGCCAGGCTCCATCAGCCATCCCTGTCAGGCAGTGAGCTTTGCTTACAGGAGGCTGCATGGCAGCCAGATCCATCACCTGGGAAAATAACCCTCGGTGCTTACATCTTCAGCAGCTCCTTGATCTAGCGATAAACCCGTTAGGGGAAATGAATGAGCTGCTCTTGCCTGGGCTGTCCCTGCCTCGGATGCAGTTTGCCATTTCACCCTGCTGCTGGTAAGCAGAGGATCAGGAGGGAAAAGCCACTGAACGATTCCCTAATCAAGGCCCAAAGGAGCGTGGGGCAGAGCTGTCACCTCCCTCTGCTGGGATTTACAGCTCCCGGAGCCAACCGCACTGAGCCTCCGCCAGGAGGATGCTGGTGTGGGAAGGGGCCCTCAGGCAGCAGTGGGGTGCTGCAAGGGAATGTCTGGTTGGAACCATCTGCTCCAGAATCATGGAATCACAGAATGGGGAGGTTGGAAAGGACCTCCAGGGATCACTGAGTCCACCTCCCCCTGCCAAAGCAGGGTGACCTAGGGCAGGTGACACAGGAATGCATCCAATGGGGCTTGAAAGTCTCCAGAGAAGGAGAGTCCACAACCTCTCTGGGCAGCCTGCTCCAGTGTTCCAGCACCCTCACAGCAAAGGTTTTCCTCATATTCAGGTGGAACCTCCTGTGTTCTGGTTTGTGGCCACTGCCCCTGGCTCTATCACAGGACATCATGGAGAAGAGTCTGGGCCTCTGTTCTTTACTCTGCTCTCCTCAGACCCCATCTGGAGTCCTGTGTGCAGTTCTGGAGCCCCCAGCACAGGAAGGACATGGAAGTGTTGGAGCGGGTCCAGAGGAGACCACCAAGATGCTGAGAGGGCTGCAGCAGCTCTGCTGTGAGGACAGGCTGAGAGAGTTGGGGCTCTGCAGCCTGGAGAAGAGAAGGCTTCCAGGAGACCTTAGAGTAGCCTTCCAGTATCTGAAGGGGGCTACAGGAAGGCTGGGGAGGGACTATTGACAAGGTCTTGCAATGACAGGACAAGGGGCAATGGGTTTGAAGTGGCAGAGGGGAGATTGAAAGTGGATGTTAGGAGGAAGTTGTTTGCAGTGAGGGTGGTGAGACACTGGCACAGGTTGCCCAGGGAGGTTGTGGCTGCTCCCTCCCTGGAGGTGTTCAAGGCCAGGTTGAATGAGGCCTTGAGTGACCTGTGCTAGTGGGAGGTGTCCCTGCCTGTGGCAGGGGTTGGAACTGGATGATCCTTGAGGTCCCTTCCAACCTTACCATTCTATGATTCTCTTGACACCCATCCATCAGTGGCTGATTGATAAGATTTTCTCTCAACCCTCTCCAGGCTAACCAGCCCCAGGTCTCTCAGCCTTTCCTCATCAGTCAGATGCTCCAGTCCCCTCATCATCCTCATAGCCTTCCTTGCACTCCCTCCAGCAGATCCTTCCTGAATTAGGGAGCCCAAAAGTTGATCCAATACTCCAGAAGTGCTCTCACCAGGGTAGAGTAGAGGGGAGGAGATCCTCCCTCCATCTGCTGGACACACTCTTTCTAGGGTGCACCCCCAGGACACCATTGGCCTTCTTGGCCACAAGGGCACATTGCTGTCCCAGTGGGGACCAGACCCCTTCCACAACACCAATAAGAGATGGGTTTGATGCCATCAACTTTAAAAACAGGAGTGAAAAACAACTCCAGGAAGAAAGTTCTGACTGGAAATGCTAAGAAGAGCAAGGCTGAGAAACAAAGATTGCCCCTGGCTTCATTTCTAGGTAGGGAGAATGGATTTCCAGAACAATATAATCCTTTCAACATGCCTGTCCTTGTTTCACAGCTGCCAGAAGAGAAAAAAACAGGTTAAAAAACTCCCAAAAACTTCCATGGAGCTCTGCCACCAGAGATGCCATCAAAAGTTCCACACTCTGCCCCCAGGAGCCCCCAGGGCTCCTCACACACATGCTCTGCTTGTTAAATAAACTGTCCCAGCCAGCAGCACCTGAGAGTGCAGCTGACAGCTCCTGGTCTGATTTTATTCAGGGTTTTGACACAGTTTCCTGCTCTTTTCCCCCTCCCAGCCTGGGATTTGCTCTTTGTAATTAGCTGTGGCAATTAGAGTATCTTTTGTATGCCATTGCCTCAGCTCCCCATTAAATCTCTTCCATGCTCCTACTTAATAAAAAGTGAATTTCATGTCCCTATCATCCTCAGATGTCCCTTCCAGATGCAAATGTGTCCTGGCCAGGGAGACTGGGACAAGTGCTGGAGACCTGCTGGGGAAAGAGCTTGGGAAGGCAGTGGGATGCTCCAGTGGCCACTTGGGCACAGCCAGGGCCAGAAATGGGCAGAGAAAAAGCATTTCCAGGTGACAAAATCCCTTCTCTTTTATGCCAACTCCTCCAGGAGCCAGCTTAGCAGCTTCATCAGGCTTTGAGCAACCTGGTCCAGTGGAAAATGTCCCTGCCCATGTTGGGGGGTTGGAAATAGATCACCACAGATTCATAGAAGGGTCCTTAAAGATCACCTAGGTCCAACCCATCTGCTATGGGCAGGGGCAGCTCCCACTAGACCAGGTTGCTCAAGGCCTCATCCAACTTGGCCTCCAACACCTCCAGGGAGGAGTCATGCATGAACTCTCTGGGCAAACTGTTTTGGTGTCTCACCACCCCCATTCTATGATCCTATGATCTCCTGTTTTGGGTGTCCAGGTCCAGCAGTGCTGTGGGAGTCCATATGCCCCACAGACCCAGCACACTCTCCAGACAAAACAAACAATTCAGTGCCAATTCTGCACTCAAGGCCACCACTGGTACCCAGCACTGGTGTTACCAAACCAGCCAAGACCCCACCTCACCCCTACAGGGAATTTTACAGCCCAAGGCATTCACAGTATCACAGTATCACAGTATAGCAAGGTTGGAAGAGACCTCAAAGATCATCAAGTCCAAGCCACTACCACAGACCTCAAGACCAGACCATGGCACCAAGTGCCACGTCCAAACCTGCCTTGAACACCTCCAGGGACGGTGACTCCACCACCTCCCTGGGCAGCCCATTCCAGTGGGGAATGACTCTCTCAGTGAAGAACTTTCTCCTCACCTCCAGCCTAAACCTCCCCTGGCACAGCTTGAGACTGTGTCCTCTTGTTCTGGTGCTGGTTGCCTGAGAGAAGAAAGCAACCTCCTGCTGGCCACAACCACCCTTCAGGTAGTTGTAGACAGCAAGAAGGTCTCCCCTGAGCCTCCTCTTCACCAGGCTAAACAATCCCAGCTCCCTCAGCCTCTCCTCATAGGGCTTGTGCTCGAGGCCTCTCACCAGCCTCGTTGCCCTTCTCTGGACACGCTCAAGCACCTCAATGTCCTTCTTAAATTGAGGGGCCCAGAACTGGACACAGTACTCAAGGTGTGGCCTAACCAGTGCAGAGTACAGGGGGAGAATGACCTCCCTGCTCCTGCTGGCCACACTATTCCTGATGCAGGCCAGGATGCCATTGGCCTTCTTGGCCACCTGGGCACACTGCTGGCTCATGTTTAGGCGGGTGTCAATCAGTACCCCCAGATCCTTTTCTGTTTGGCTGCTCTCCAGCCACTCTGACCCTCTAGTCCCAGGTGGAACAGGAGCAGGAGGGGCTGCCCTGAGTACCCACACTCCAGTCCCTGCTACATCCAACACCCACAAGCCATGTGCCATCAAGAAAAGCTTTCCCCCAGGCAGGACTCACCCCCAGGGCAGCACTGAGAGCCAGTTGACAGGACAGGGACACCACAAGCAATACCAGAGCATTACTCAGCCCCATCACCCAAATTTACAGGCTGGCTCAAGACCCAGCCAGGTTCCAGACAGCTCATTATTTCCCATGGCAGCAGTGAAGGTGAACCAGCTGCCATTTATTTCTGCTTGGAGGAAAAAAATGACCCTGCCAGGGGCTCATTTGGGCTCTTCAGCAGCTGCTGGAAGGTGAAGGCTGTTTCAGAAGCAGCTGAGCAGAACCAGTGGGAAAAGCTGCCCATGGAGCTGATGTGCAGGCAGCAGTGCTTCAAGAGGCATTCCCAACCTCTTAGCTGCAAAGCTTGCTGAGGGGAAATGGCCTCAAATTGCAGCAGGGGAGGTTTAGGTTGGGGAAGAATTTTTTTACTGAAGGAGTGGTCAGGCATTGGGACAGGCTGCTCAGGGAGGTGGTGCAGTCACCATCCCTGCAAAGATTTCAAGAGGTGCCTAGGCATGGCACCTGGGGACATGGTTTGGTGGGCAGGGTGGTGTTGGGTCAGTGGTTGGACTCAATGATCTTGGAAGTCTTTTCCACACAAAACAATTCTGTGATTCAGAACCCAGGTTTTATCTGCTCCTCAAAACCCTGGGAAGTGAATTGTTGGGGCCTCCTGTTTGCAGATCCCCCCCAGGTCTCTCCTGGAGCAGCTCCTGCCTGCTCAGTGCTCGTGGGGAGCCTGTGCCAAAGTGCTGAGAGCGAGCTGAAAGGTGCTGTAGGAAGGCAGAAGGCAGAAGGCAGTCTTGTTCAGCTCTGCCAGGGGAGGCTTGTGCTGCTTTTATTTATACACATGCTGGCTTCAAGACACAAACATCACTGAATCAATCCTCCCCTTGTCTGGCCTCGCAGGAGGGATGAAGGCTGCCTGCAGGGCTGTGCACTGAAGATGATGAACAGCTGGGAGATAAGGGCAGTGTCTCCAGCTCCTGGCTCGGGATGTGCCCAGTCTCAGCACGGCAGACATGTGAGCTTGGCTGAAGGGATGCTCACAGAGCACAAGCATGGTGCAGCAGCCAATTTCCCAGGGCCAGAGCAGAGAGCTGCCAAGAGGAGCTAGGGCAGAGCTGGGCTCTGCCTGATGCTGTTGCGCAGCTGAAGGAATGGATTTTTGTTCCCCCTCAAAACTCATCTGCAAGACACCAAACTGCAAGGAGGAGAGATTGGAGGTGTTGGGGCCAGGTGGCACAGCTCCAGCAAGTGACTGAGTCACCAGGGACACCTCACACATTCATCCAGTCTGTTTTGAGTGGTGCCCAGTGACAAGAGGTAACAGGCACAAACTTAAACACAAGAAATTCCATCTAAACATGAGGAGGAGCTTTCCTTTAGGGGTGGTAAAGCACTGGGGCAGGCTGCCCAGACAAGTGGTAGAGTCTCCATCTCTGGAGAGATTCCAAACCTACCTGGATGCCATCCTGTGCAACTTGCTCTGGCAGGGGATTTGATCAGATGGTCCCCAGAGCTCCATCCCCTGTCATTCTGTGATTCTGTTAGTCACCTTCATCCAGGGAACACAAATCAAGCAGGACCTAGGATGCTGTGGTGACACCACCAGGACAGGCTGCCACCCCACCAACCTCCCTCACCTCCAGGCCAGAAGAGAAGGGTTGGGAGGGAGTTTCCAGCCCATAACTTTCCAGTTACAAGTTTTATGGTGTGCAGGAGTTTCCCCATCAAATGCTTCCAAGTGACAGGAGTGCTCAGCACCAACTTCACAGTGACAAACTCACAACTTGCTCCTGTGAGCAACCCCACAAACCCAAACCAGCTCAGCCCAGCAAGGGAGTGTGCCAGGAGGAGAAATACCAGCAGCAGTGACAGCTCCCCTGAAGTGAGATGAATGGCATGAAGAGAAGTTAAAGAAGAGAAGACTCCCCATGGAAGGTGGTTGCTTGGAGCTCACCTCTTCCCACAGCTGTGACATCTGGGGCACACAGAGACAGGTTGCTGCTGTGTTGCCCCTTGTCCCTGGTCCCAGTCTGTGCCCACTGGCAATTCCTTTTGGCTGCTGCAGAACATTCTGACTCCTGCCTATTCATCCAAACTCAAAGCACACCCATGCACTCACTGCCTCTGCTGATGCCTTGGTCCCCTGGAGGGATGTACAGCTCCTTGGGCACTCAATTCAGGCACCTCCACCCTGCCAGCAGCATTGCTCCAGGGACCAAGCATCCTTCCTGGGACCCCTCCCCAGCCCCATCCTGCTTTAACCCCAAGGAGGGCCTGGGGACCATTGAGCCCTGTTGAGTCTTCCTGGGGGGCATTGTGGGTACAGCCCCCACTGAGTCCACTCAGCTCAGCCACTTTCCTCAGGCTTTTACCCCCCTCCCCACCCCCTCACCCCCAGCTCTCCAGTCAAGGCAGGCAGCAGCAGCTCCCTCCACCACAGCTCTGCCCAATAACTCCCACAGAAGGTCTGGGTGTTGCTTCCCCTTTAATTTTCCACTCATTGGGGAGGGGGATTGGGGGAAGGGTTAAAAAAAAATAAATCAATAAATAAAACAACCTCAGATGCTGGGAGAGGATGAACACCCTGAAACTACAGTCTGCTGGTGGCTTGTCCCATTGCCAGAGGAAGGGAAGGGTCCCCCCGGGCCCCCCTCTCCACACTACCCCATCCCAGTGCCACCAGGTCCAGGTGGGTTCGGACAATGAGAAGAAATGGAACCGAAGGGCAGGAGGTGGCCATTCACAGTTGACTGGTGGACGAAACGACCCCCTCGGAGCCTGCCAGCCCCGGCTCGGGGGAGGACCTGTCCCACCTCCCTGGGCTGCTGCAGAAGCCTTGAGAAAAAGCCGCTCCTGTGCGTCGCAACCAGGCAGGGGGCCGCGGCGGGTCACAAGCAGTCCCTGCAGAGCGCCACTTGTCCTTGGCGGTAGTCGCGGCAGGGGCAGAGGCGCCGATACTTGGTGTTGGAGCCCGCACAGCTGAAGAGCAGAGCCTCCTTCTGCAGGTAGCACTCGCGGACCTTCTCAGCCACCGCCGGGTAAAGATGGTTCATCTCGTACTCAGTGCTGTCGCAGGTGATGCTGAGCCTAGCAACAAAGACAGAGGTGGGGTGGGGTGCGTCAGGAGGCTGCCCTGGGGGTATCACCAAAAGGTTTTTAGTGTCTCCTTCCCAGGGAGGGTCCTTTGCTAAGCGCTGGGTCGTATCCTTGCTGGTTGCACCGGGAACCGCAAGTGCTACGTTTGGCAGCCCTTGTCTAGAGGTGAATGCTCGTCACCAGCCCCACGCACCGTGCAGCAAGGGATGACTTTTGCATGTCAAAGATCCTGCAGCCCAGAGACTGCCCCAGCCCTTGTGTGAGCTGTGGATGACTCAGGAAATTACGCACAAAAAATCCACCCAAGTCTTTCATATCCCCTCATTGACCAACGAGTCTGTCCACTCCCTGTGGGCACCCCCTGCTGATGTCCCATTGGAGGGCACATCAGTCCAACAGCTAGCCAGGTGTCCCCTGCTAGCTGAGATCATCCAGCAAAAGCAGAGTGGGCATCAGCAGACACCTGAGGAGCAGCAGAAATGCCCAGCGTGGATCTCAGCATCCCTCTCCTCCCACCTCTGCCTGCATCTGCAGATCAATCTGCTCCACAGCAGCACTGGCATCACCCTCCCACCACTCAGCTGGAGAGTCCCCAAGCCAGTTCAAGGTCTAGAGGGCATCATGGAGGGAACAGAGTGAAATCCAAGCCCCAGCTCTCATTTTTCAGATAAAAATGTCAGCAGGACTCTCAGCACCAGCCTGACCAGCACGAGATCGGTGCCAGCGCTCATGTTTTAATTGCCCACAGAGCAGCATGGAGCCCGGTGGCAGATTTAGACTCCATTAAAATGTCCCCCTGTGTGCTCAAAAGGCTGCTTTGTAGAGAAAGATGTTAGAAAAGAGAGGGGGAGAGAGAGAGCATGGAGGAGGTGGAGAGGAACAGGGTGGGAGAGAGGTGGAAACGTGCCTGGAAAGGCTGTCGCTGCCTTCTGAAGCGTGAAGCTGGTCACAGAATCATAGAATTGTTAGGGTCAAAAGAGACCTTTATGATCAAGTCCAACCATTAACCCAGCACTGCCAAGTCCAATCTAGTCAGCCCAGGCCAGCACATGCAAGCAATGAGCAACTCTGCATGCAGCACACTCTGCCTGGGGCACGAAGGTACCTCAAGGGGGTGTTGGGAGGACATGAGGAAAATGAGCGCTAGGAAGGGGAGAAGCAAAGGGAACATCATCTGGCTGATGGCCTCTACCACCAGCTCCCTGAGGAGGTCACAACTCACTGGAGAAACACCTCCTTCTTGTTGAGGAACCTGAAGAAGGTGGGCTCACAGACCAGCCCGTGCCGCCGGCACGTCTCGGTGCACGAGTGCTGAGCCTCCGACACCCACACCTGCAGGGAGTCCACCGGCGGCCAGGCGCGGGGGTCCCGGCTGGCGCTGGGGGACCACACCAGGTGGGTGGAGTTGGGGGACAGGGCCAGAGGGCTCGGAGAGCTTTGCATAGCAGGACTCTTGGCCTTGGGAGGCAGAGGAGGAGGTGATGTAGCGCAGAAATCCTAGAGGGAGAGAAGACGACGAGTCAGTAGCCAGGGGGACAGGGTGTGAGATGCTAGGGATGGGGAAGGGAGGTGGCTGGGGGGACAGGAGGGCACTCAGGCTGCTGAGTTTGCTCCTCAGGGTGAGGTCACCTAGATGCACAGGTGGCCTCTCTTGCTGTGAGAGGTGAAGGCACCAGCCACTCCTTCTTCTCCCAACACTGCCTTATTCTCTGCGGCAGAAAGACCTTGACCCAACCCCAACACCCTCAGCCACTCTCCACCAGCCTCTCAGCACCTTTACTTTATAACAAATCCCCACCCCCAGCCTGGTCTACTCTGCACAGGGCTAGGTCCTGGGGCCCCTCAATGGAGATTTGCATTGGGTCAGCAGGAGCACAGGAATGGTCCCATAGGGAGGCCAGTGGTGGCTCTTTAGGGACAGCATGGCTGGATGTCAGGAGAATGTGGATGCTCCCCCAGGGAAGACAGGGGTGCTCCCCAACCTGGTGCTGAATGTAGGCATGGATCCGCTCCAGCATCCCCTCACAGGTGTACTCGTAAGGCAGGTAAGGGTCCACCTGTGGAGGGGGAAGAGCAGAGCACAGGCAGCAATCAGGGACAGCCTTGCCCTCCCCCTGGGCCTGTGACAGCAGGGCCCTGGGCAGTGGCTGTCCGCACCCACTGAACCCCACACCTTGGGTCTGTCCATCAGAGCAAGCAGGGCAGAAAACTGGAGCTGGAAAAGCTTCACAAACCATAAAGGACTAGAGAAAGAGGCTGAAGGATTAATTTGAGTTAGGCTCATGCACTGGTGAAAATGAAGTCACCCTGTTCTATTTCAGTCTTGCTTTTCTTCATTTTGGTAAGCCCTAAAATAAAAATCACTTTTCATGCAATAGGTCACAGCCAATTAAAATACAAACTGCTTCAGCCCAAGGAACTCTGCAGCTGTAGGCAAAGGAATAGGAATTTTATATACATGAGAGAGTTCAGTCTGGTAAAGATGCTGAGCTAATTCAGCGCAAGAGGGTCTGCTCTGACATCCTCTGTTCTAGCATCCTCTGGTCCTACTTGCTCCAACCTCAGTACAACTCTGTTACTCAGACAGGAAGGTCCAGGCTAGAACCCACCAAACTGGCTGGTGAAGAGCTTGTGGCTGGGACTGGCACAACGCAGGGAGAAAACATCTCCCTTTGCCCACCACCACTTTGCTGGGGGTGGGTGGCTGAGATGGGCTGGAAACGGATCCCTCTCCCAGCCCCAGATGCTTAGAGCTCTGGGACAGAGCAAGCATTGGTGCCCACGTTGGTGCTGGTGCTGTTGCTGCACCCCCACATCGATCCCTGCTATTTATACAGAGGCAGCAGCACTAGAACCACCAGGTAGTATTTTTAGAGTGGGTTATGAAACGTTGTTGATCTTCAGGAGACTTCTGCCTGCACTCACTTACCAACATCACATCTCCCTGCCCTGAGAGTCACCCTGGGGGCTGGGTCAGCAGCATCCCCCCAAATGAGTGTGTCCTTGGCACAGTAGCAGCACAGGCTCCAGGGCAAGCAGGCAGAAGCAGGCAGAAGCAGGCAGCTGGGCTCTCTGCCCACCAGCATAGGCAGCCTGCAGCCATTGACCCTATTCTGATATTCCCCACGGGACAAGTGCTGCCATGGGGGCTGTGGCACTGATGCCCCTACCCTCCGGAACAAATTCTGCCCAGGGAGGACAGATTTATTTTCTGTGTTCCTTTAATTTTCCAGAGAGTTGTTGCATGAGCTGTAGGACACTGGTGCATGGAAGGGGCTGGCCTTGGGACCCCTCATCTCCCCTGTGCATCTCTGCCAAGCTTCATGCAAAAGAAGGGTGACAAGCAAAGACACGTTCACCTGGGAAACACTGAGTCTTCTATTTTCTGAGCTCAGTATCTCCAAAATAGCTGTCTCCTTTTGAAGTACCTGTCAAACCCAAGCTCAAAGCCTCAGTCTGCTGAGAAGATCCCTCTAAGCATCTCCCTGCCATAAATATCCCACCTGAGATCTCAGCCAGGCTGGAGATGACAGCTGCTCTGTCTAATTACAGATGTGCACACGCTAATCAGGGCTGACGCAGCGACAGGCACTGTTCTTGCCTCTGAATTGCTGATGGGCTCCCAGTTACCCAGGGCAAGAGCTCTCCACAAAGCAAATCTGGTGACCACAGTTGCACAAAGCTGGGCTGGGTGCCACCCAGCATTGATCTGGGGGAGATAAACCACCCCTTGCTCAGCATCACCAGTACTGGGACTCATCTGAGCCCTGCTTTTATGGCCACAATGCTGGGGGCTTCTCCCAGTACCCTCTTATGCCAGGCAAGGTGCAGATGTAATTCTGTAAAACAGCCTCTTGCCCCCAAAAATCTGCTGTGATGCCTTTTGGGATGCAGCACATCCACAGTGGGATGGAGACAGAAAACACCCTTGCTCCTGCATGTATACCTGGAGGTGATGCCTGGGGCCATGATCCCACCTGCCCCCAACCTCCCAGGACCTTCATTGCATCCAAGAACATCAGGAGGCCGTGGCTGGAGACTGCTGCAGCCCACACTCCTCCAAACCAAACACCCTCATGTGGCCCTTTTAACTCTGAAGGCTCCCTCAGAGTCTCTATTTCCCTCCTGCTCCCCTCGTCAGGATTCAGCTCATGCACCCAGGACTGAGAGAAAATGCCAATTTCAAGGAGCTAATTGTTTAATTAAAATCTGGCAGGCTTGGCTTCTTCTTGACAGCTACTTTGTTAGTGCTGCTCCCCATGCCAGGAGCTCAGGATCTCCTCAGCTGGGAGGAAGGAGAGGGAGGAGGACAATGAGGAGGGGGGGGGGCCCTTCAAGGTGGGGACCACTACATCCCATTGCCTGGCATAGTGATGCACAGGATCCCATGGGAGGGAGCAGAGGGGTTGGTGAAGATGGATTTTCCCATCATTTTCCCCAGGCATGAATGGGGAGCACTGGGCCAGAGCTCTCCAACCTCAGTGCTCCCCATCAACCCCACTAAGGCCAATGGAGATCACCAGGGCTGGAGAGCTCTGATGCTCCACAGGACCATGAGAGCTCTACTTTTACAGTCTCCAGCACTAATCCCAGAGCTGAAGAGAGCAATAAGTCCCTTTCACTTGAAAAGAAAAGGGGGGAAAAAAAATATCCAAACATCATGAGACAAGTAAGTAGAGAAATGATGCAGCTCTGTGCCACACTTAACAGTTGGCTGGGAAGGCTTCGATCAGCTCTTTTTGCTGTGAGCTTTCCTAGTTTGCTCTTCCAGGCAGAGTCTGAAATGTATAATTTTCCATTATATTCCTGTATATTTGACTTTAATATAATGAAGTCTTCTCCCTTCACTACCCCCAGAATATTTGGTTCATTAAATTGTCTGTTCAGGGACTGGTTTTGACAGCGGAAAAAGCTGAAGGCCAAGAAAATGGTGCTGCCTATGAACCTCTCTCCTTCTCTAGCCTCTCAACTCCAGCTAAGGGCCTTAGTCCATCACTGGGATAAGCCTCCCAGTATCCCCTTTCACAGGGGGGAACACAATTTGTCTCTTGGCCCTGTATGACTATGTTGGGATTTAATCTCTGGGGTTTGGTGCTACCAGGATTTCAGTTTTCCAGGCCAGGGTTGTGACCATCAGAGAAACCCAAAACTGCTTCAAGAGGGGATGAATGACAGAGGCACAGCTTGCCAAAACCCTTTCCCAGCCATGGCAGGGTGACCTGAAGCAGGTGGCACCTCCAAAGGGCTTTTCTCAGGGGAACTAACTCACATTGCAAACTCAAGCCACATCCAAACCATGATCCAAATCTCTCTCTCCAGAAGGAAGAAGTTTCTTTCAAGCAAATCTAGGTTGGTGAACGATGTTGGCTTCATCTCAACTGCTTCCATCACACAAATACAGCAGCCAGCCCTGCCAGCAGACTCAGCCAGCTCCCAACAACCAAAAGAAGCTCTGCCAGCCTGGTAAGAGCTGGGGCAGAGTGGTAGCTACAAGAAGAGCACATCCCACCCCAAGCTGCAGCTCAAGGTGTCTGCAGTGTAAATGTGGACAATTGCACTGCCACACTACCCATGGGCAAAGTAACACTGAAATATTGCTGAAGCATAAGCAAATCCCCCAGAGCCATGATGCTTTAAATCAGGGTGAGCTTCTTGGTCAGCTTGACCATACCAAAATTACCTCCAGGTTTATGAAACCAGCTCCCAAAGCTATTGAAGGGCTCCCAGAGCTCTGGTTCCTGACACCCTGGTTCCTGGTCCCTGGCACCTTGGCTTCCAGCACCTGGCATGGCATAGCTGCCTCTGGGAAAAGCTGATGGCAGAGGAGACATCTCTCAGCTTCCCACAACAGCCTCCAAACTCTTTCACTGAGTTTTGATTGGATGATTGTGATGGTTTGGGAGTTCCCTGCCCCCCCCCCCCAACTTTGTAAAATCCCCCAGACTAGACTCAGCCAGCTGGAAGTTAAGGACTGAAGCTCTATTTACAGCTTAGCACAATGTACAACCAAAACAATGCCATGAACCTTAGAGTAGCCTTCCAATATCTGAGGGGGGGCTACAGGAAGGCTGGGGAGGGACTGTTGACAAGGGCTTGCAATGCCAGGACAAGGGGCAATGGGTTTGAACTGGCTGAGGGGAGATTTAGACTGGATGTTAGGAGGAAGTTGTTTGCAGTGAGGGTGGTGAGACACTGGCACAGGTTGCCCAGGGGAGGTTGTGGCTGCTCCCTCCCTGGAGGTGTTCAAGGCCAGGCTGGGTGAGGTCTTGAGTGACCTGTACTAGTGGGAGGTGTCCCTGCCTATGGCAGGGGATTGGAACTGGATGATCCTTGAGGTCCCTTCCAACCTTACCATTCTATGTTTTCAGCACAGGTGGGACATCAGCAGCTGATTGTACTCATCAGAGGCAATTTTTGGACTCCAACCTGCTGGCAGTTGTAGGTGATCACAGTGGTGGGGATGTGTGCTGGTTCAAGGCTAATGGGAGTATTTTAATGAGAGAAATTAGATCATTGGGTTGGGAAAAGAAAAGAGTGGTGAAGTCTATGTCATTTGTTGGTTTGCTGAGAGGGATAAAAAGCCAAATTGTCAACATTTTGCCCCATGTTGGTCTGCAACGCTGCTCCTGTTCACTCTCTCCCTCACTGTGCTCTAAGCTCTCTCCACTAACCTTGGCTACACAGAAAATGAGGGTTTCTGTATTGTTTCTAATTTGTATATAGCTGTAAATAGTTGTAAATATTGTATGTATTTGCTTGTAAATTTTGCTTTGCTGTAAGCATAGNGGGAGTTTGGGTTTCTGTATTGTTGTAAATATTGTATGTATATGCTTGTAAATTTTGCTTTGCTGTAAGCATAGCTCCATCTTACTTCCAAGCCATCTGAACTGGTCTGGTAACTATCAGTGTTGGGGTGGGGGGGGCAAGGATGGGGGAAGAGAAGTAAGAGAAGTTCCTAACCTACCACAGGATAGAATCATGGAATCCTTTTGGTTGGAAAAAAACATCTCTTAAGATCATTGAGTCCAACCATTGACCTAGGATGACCACATCCATTAAATCATGTCCCCAGGTGCCATGTCCACACATTTCTTGAACACCTCTAGGGATGGTGACTCCATCACTTCCCTGGGTAGCCTGTTCCAATCCCTGACCACTCTTGCAGGAAAGAATTTTTTCCTAATCTCCAAACTAAACTTCCCCCGGCACAGTTTCAGACCATTTCCTTTTCCTAGCATCCTTCCTGATGCTAGAGGGAAGAGACCAGCCCCCACCTCACCCCAATCTCCTTTCAGGGAGATGTAGAGAGCATTGAGGTCTCCCTCTAGCCTCCACTTCTCCAGACTAAGCAGGGAGATGGGAGGCAGCTTTAACTTCCTCAGAGTCCCACAGGAAACAGAATTTATCCAACCATACATGGTGTCATGCTGGGATGGAAAACAGAGAGCAGCTGCCTTGGGATGCCTGCCCATGGCTCCTGCCCACATGCTGTGCCAGTTACAGCCACCCTTCTTCCAGCTCAGCTTCCCCATCAGCTGTTCAGCAACCGGAGAGATGTCCATTAAGGAGGGGAGGCAGGACGTGTTGTGACTGCAACACAACTGCATTGACACCAAGAGTGGGAATAGGGAGAAGAGCAGAGACAGGAACTCATCTTTGGGCAAAACAGGGGTGGGCACAGTGGCAGCACATGGTGGGTGAGTCCCTGGTGTCAGAGACAGTGGGTGTCCACTCCAGCTCCTCCTGCCCAGTGCCAAATCCTTTCCTAAAATTCTTTCTTCTTCTTTTATTTTGTGCCAGAAGGTTATCATTAAGCATCTAAATGACCTGGTGCACATTCAGTTGATGCAGCAGCACAACACAGCTGCTCAGGAGCCAGGAGAGCCCTTTCCTCCTCCTTAATTCTCCAGCAGCTTTTTAAGTATCTGAATAGCACAGCAGCACCAGGCTTCACTCTTTTCTTTCTCCTTTCTGGAAAAACTGAAGATTTCCTTCCCTCTGCTGAGGCAGAGACCAACAGCTCTCAGCTGCCCACCCATGGCATTGCCTTTGCTTGGGGCCATCTCTCCAGCCCAGATGGCAGAGGGTCAAGCACTGACAGCTGGCCCAGCAACAGAGCAGCAGGGATGTAATTATTTTTAATTTAATTTTAATCAAGACAGCAGAATGGATGTGCAAAGCAGCCACTGTTTTTGCAAGCTGCCTTTGTTAAGTCTCTGCAAACTGGCAGAGGAAATGAGCGAGGAGCTGTGACCATCACCCACGGCAAGGTGTGAGAGCTGGGCAGGCAGCATGGCCACATCAGCTGGATCAAGTCCCCAGACTGTCACAGCCACTCACCTCTGCAGCCTCTGTGCAGGGGACAGCAAGGATGACACCTCTCTGGCCAGCATCACCTCTCTGCCTCCCCCAGCACCGTGATCCCCAGCCTGACTCAGTCCCGGTTCCACAGCCCATCGCTGTCCTCGCCAGGGAAGGCTCATCCCAAGCAAAGCAAATTGCAAGCAAAATGGAGATCAGCACTTCTCTCCCCTCCAGGAAAATTGACTTTAATAATTTGGACAACTTGAAAGGCTCCAGCCACGGGGCAGGAGGTAAATATTCATGAGGGAGCGTTTCCAGGGCAGGCTCAGTGGGAGTGCTGCCTTCCTGGGGGCGTCTCCACATGCCTCTCCTCTTTACATCCTTCATCCTTCACACAGGCAACTCCTGGAGCTATTCCTGTTGATTTGCTCAATTGGAATGATAAGGATAAGCAGTGCAGTGGGGAATGGCAGGCACAGAGGTCAGGAGCTCTCGAGGTAGGTGCAGGGAGATGGTCTCTGGGTTTATCTTTGCTTCACGCTAGGTCCCAGCACTGATGCACATCTCCAACAGCATCAACCTCCTGTTCCCAAACCTCATCTCCCTTATCTCAGCTTCCCCTCACTCTGCCTCTGCCTGAAGGATTTCTCAGGGGATCCCTTAGTGCACAGCACTGCCCTGGGCAAACCCCTGAGGTGCTTGGTACCAAAGCAAGGCAATAGCATGAGTCTCCTTGAAACTGCAGGGTGGGAGGATTTCTGCTGTAATTATAATTATAGGGGAAGCAAGGAAGGAAAAGCAATTAACACTCAAAAGGGAAAGCCAGGCAGCAGCAGCCACTGCTGCTATCATCCCTGCAAACCCAGCAGCAGGGAGATCATCCCCCCCACACCTCCTCAGAGCGGTACCTGGGTCCTCATGATGGTTTTGATAGCAGCTTCAAACTCTTCAGAGTTGTTGTAGTCAACAGTCCACACGTGTGGCTTCCCTATGAAGTCTTCAGCATATGGGTGTTGGGAGGACACCTAAAACACAGCAGCTTGAGCTGGTTCCTGCAGTCCCTGCCAGAAGGGCTGCTCACAGCCGTGATGGCAGAGAGGAGCAGCAGGTTCAGGCACAGACACGTTGGGGCTCAATCCGTTGCACATAAAGCTGTGCTGGGAAAAGAAGAGTTCCTCTGAACCAAGCTGCCCCCTGACATCAGGCTGATGCTTTAAGATTACCACTGGTTTGGAATGCCCCATTCCCATCAACACCAAGATCACCTCTGCAGCCCTGAATATCTCTATCTCCACAACAGGGGTGCAACTGAACCTTAACCTGAGCCATTTGTGGGGCTGGAGCTACAAAACCAGATTGAAATAGTGAAGGTCTGTGAAACAATCACATCTCCCAGGTTTGCCAGCTCCAGAAATAAGGCAAAGACAAAAATCCATCACTACCAAAGGCTGAGGCAGTCTGGCACTGAGACAAAGCAACGCTGGAAGCTGCATCGCTCCGGTGCCGCAGGCAGCCACGCACACTGCTACTCCACAGCCACCCATCTCTCACCAGGCAGTTTGGGTGGCTTCACCTCTTGTGTTTCAGCCCCTGAGGTGCCTTTTCAGCCTCATGCTGCTACAAGGCAGCCAAAGCCCAGCTCTCCTCTCAGGAAGGGAGGAGAGAGGATTCTCTTCCTGAGAGAAGAGGAGGTGTTTCGGGGGCACAGCAAAGTGCTGCAGAGGGGCCTGGAAACCTGCCAGCTGGAGGAGGAGAGCAGTGNCCTGCAACCCCACAGAAGTCCTGGTGCCCACCTGGGTGTTCAAAAGGATGAACAGCACAGCATTAAAGTGGGTTTGGGAGCAGAGTGTGTGTGTGAACCTGGGCTGATGGGGAAGGAACTGGGGTTCATGGTCTGCAGAAGTTTCCTGCACCACCACCTCCTTTGCAACCCCAAACACATGGCACCATCCCTTGAATCCAAAGCTTCTGGGTGGGGACAATGTGAGGGTCTAGTCTCGAGGTCTGTGGTAATGGGTTGGACTTGATGACCTTTGAGGTCTCTTCCAACCTTGCTTATACTGTGATACTGTGACAGGAGCAAGGACCCCATCAGCAGCTATCCACACTTCTGTGTTTGGAGGAAATTTTGTGCCCCCTAAAATAATCTCGGTTGAGAGGCTGCTGTCCCCCAGGCTGGCCTGAAGTCCGGGGTAAAGGAGGTGCCCTCCAGCCAGCCAGACTCACCTCTCTGGATGTGGGCTTCCCACGGAAGAACTCATGGTTGAGGGAGCTGTGTGGGGGGTTGAAGCGCGCCTGCAGGAACACGCAGCCGTTGGCGATCGCCTCCAGCGGGGCTGGACCCTCGTAGGGGAACCCAAAGCCAATGAAGAGCTGCAGGGGAGAAATCCATGTGCTAGTGAGCAAACACAGCCAGTCCCATGGGGAGCTCTCCCAGATAACTCACCAGCATAGAATCATAGAATGGTTTAGGTTGGAAGAGACCTCAAAGTTCATCCAGTTCCAACCCCCTGCCATAGGCAGGGACA
>WBNM01015712.1:0-10076 GCA_013399055.1 Ramphastos sulfuratus | reverse complement strand
TTCTATGATTCTATGACAAATCCCATCCCTGAGGCAGCAGCAGTGAGGTGTGAGGTGCATGTGAAAGACTGTGTCTTCCTACCTTGACATTGCTGGAACACAAACTCACCAAGTGGCATCACCACCATGGTGACATCATCATGGGCTAGACGACCAGAAGCCTCTTGTTCTTCTGGGAAGCTCAACCTTGAGCCAACACAGGACAAGAAGCCACCACCTTCAGACAGAATGCACCCCACTGTCCTGGAAGACAAACCAGGACTCCAGGATCTTTTGGGTCCATGGTGGCAGCCCTTTTCCTACTTCTGTTAAAGTGCCTTAGCTATAATACTAATTTCTGTATCTGAAGTTCTTTCTGCTCAGGGGTAATATCTCCCAGCTGGTTGTTCTTCTCTTGATTGCAGTATAGGTTGGGTCCTATATAGTACTATCTGCTCCACTTCTCAATCAAGGTTACCTGTAAAATTCTTAACAGAACTTAGTTCTCAGGGCTAAAGGGGTGAACAAGATGGTCCTTTAACTCTGGTCCCTAGGACAATTTTATTAATTTTCTCCAATTATTTTCCCAAAAGACAACATAATTTTGTAGACAAGAATTCCCCAATTGATTACAATAGTCCAGGATGAACTTAATTCCTTTTAAATCTCATACTCTGAGTAATACGATTTTGGCCATTTGTTTTTTTCCAATGTTTTTCATCTGGTGCATTACTTGAGCACTTGTCTGAGGGAATGACCAGAGGTACTCTAGCAAAAATGTCTGGCCATCTGAAAAGGGTATATGTGAGCAACAAAAGACACCTATATCCCTTTTTCCTTGACACCGCCCCCCCACCCCATCTCCCCCAGTTGCTGATTGCTTAGAATGCTGTTTCTATTATCTAAAGCTAAAACCTACCCCTTTGATGTGTCTTCTGCTGTCCTTGGCCCCAATGTCAGCCAATACATTACTTCTCCTGAGTCAGTGTTACCCTTTGGTGTACTTGACAGCAATCTTGATTGGTTGTTGAACAATTTCCAACCGATGTAGTATTCTGTGTATTTTATTGACTTTTCCTCAAGCTGCTAACAATCCTTCAAAATTTGTCGGCAGTGGTTCAGATGAAATGATTCCAGATGTTCTCTGCATCCTTCAAAGGCTCTTCTTCAGGTCTGGTCTGCTCGAATATACAACTTCCACGGTTGTTCCATTAAGGAAAGAAAATGGATTTATTAGTTCTTGAATCGTGATGTTGTCTGGTTCAGTCAGCTGACTGGCACAGCACGGGGCTGGCCAGGGATAGCAAGGGGCCAGACAGGAGCTGACCAGAGCAAATGCTAGGGTGATAAGGAGCAAGTCCACCCTAATTGAATATCAAACGCTTTCTATTGCCTTGGTCCATTGCTCACAAACTGCTCTTTGTCCTCCTTATCAGTCATCTGTCTCTGTGCTGTCTCTGTGGAACAGAGGCAGTGAGATTTCAGCCATGTAAATTCCCACAACGTGCTACAGCCTTAGTATGACAGTATGTCAAAGTTAACAAAGTTTTTGTCCCTGAGGAAGGGTGACTTCTGAAATAGCTCTGGGCAGCAATCAGCTTCTTTCAGTATTTTGGATGGATGTATTTGTAGCTAACTGGGACTGCATTATTCACATTCAATCTGGAAGATCTCACATTGTGCTAACCCACTAACCTTACACTGCAAACTGATTTTTGGGTTTTATTCCTATGCTCAAAATAAGTGGACAGTACTGAAAAAACATAAAAGAAACAAAAAAGGAAGTAGTAGGTTAGATAAACTACTTTATCCTATCCACCCAGAACTGTTCTAGTAAGGGGTGGTGGTGGTGGTGTTTGTTTTGGTTTTGTTTTTCCTATTAAAAAATACACATGTCACTGTCTTGGACCATGGCATTTGCAGGAATATACAGCTCACATTGTCAAACAGTCATGTATGTGCAGTGCTGTGCTATTTTCTTGATTTATTGCTGTATTCCCCAGCACTTACAAGAAAAAACAGAGGGAAAACCTAATAGTGAATGAGCAATGATAGCTTGATAGCCCACGGAGTGCTCTCTGAGAACTCACAAAACTTACTGACTCTATTAAAAGCAAGCAATAATAAAGGCGGAGCTAAAAATCCCAGAGGCATAAAGTTAAAAGCTACATTTTAAGAGCCTATTCTCCAGCACCAGCGTGCCTCTGCCGCTTGTCGCAGAAGAGCCATGGTAGTGGCTGCTGCTGCTGCACTGAGCCCCAGAACAGCAGGACACCTAGGAACAGTTACAGACTTTTAAGAGGTATGATTAAATCCAGACAGCAAAACAAAACAAAACAAAACAAAACAAAACAAAAAAAAACAACCTGTTTTTGAAAACATAGCTTTAACTTTTTTTAACAGATATAAGCATAGATTATTAGGTTTTGTAATGTGAAAAGCTGCAGAGTTACCTGATCAAGCTAAAACTTCGCATTCAAAATAGCCCAAAGGCCGGAGTGTGACAATAGAAAAAACATGAGAAAATAGTTGATACAGAATCATAGAATGGTAAGGTTGGAAGGGACCTCAAGGATCATTCAGTTTCAACCCCCTGCCATAGGCAGGGACACCTCCCACTAGCACAGGTCACTCAAAGCCTCGTCCAACCTGGCCTTGAACACCTCCAGGGAGGGAGCAGCCACAACCTCCCTGGGCAACCTGTGCCAGTGTCTCACCACCCTCACTGGAAAGAACTTCCTCCTAACATCCAGTTTAAATCTCCCCTCTTCCAGTTCAAACCCATTGCCCCTTGTCCTGTCATTGCAGTTTATTTCTTGTGCAAATTGAGACAAGTCACTCTGTGTCAGATATTAAAGGAAAAAAAAAGCAAACAAGAAGAAGAAAACAAGAAAGTACCTACAGGCTCTTTGTTGGAGCATACTTTTTTTGCACTCCAAATGCATAAACCTGCCTCACTGCCTTATCCCACTTCATGGCCTCAAATGCTACCCTTATCCTTCACAGCAATGCTGCAAGGACACATTAGTGACTCTGGAACACTAAATACATGATGCTCTGATTCATGGAAGCATGTCTTCATTACAGGAAGGACATGGACCTGATGGAGCGGGTCCAGAGGAGGGCCACAAAAATGGTCAGAGCTTTGCTATGAGGACAGGCTGAGGTAGCTGGGATTGTTCAATCTGGAAAGGAGGAGGTTCTGGGGGTGACCTAATAGCAGCCTTCCAGTACTTGAAGGGAGCCTACAGGAAGGATGGAGAGAAGCTGTTTACAAAGGCCTGCAGTGACAGGATGAGGGGCAATAGGTTCAAGCTTGAGAAGAGCAGATTTAGATTGGATGTTATGCATAAGTTCTTTTCTATGAGGGTGTTGAAGCACTGGAACAGGTTTCCCAGGGAGGTTGTTGAGGCCCCTTTCCTGGAGACATTCAATGTGAGGCTTGACGGGGCCCTGGTAAACTGGTCTAGTGGGGATGTCCCTGCTGACTGCAGGGGGGCTGGACTAGATAACCTCTAGAGGTCCTTTCTGGCCCAGACCACTCTATGATTTTATAATTCTATGATTCTACGATTCTATGAAAGACACATACAATGGTTCTTGATACTCCTTCCTACACACAATTACTACAATGATTCAAAAGACTTGAAACTGACACTTCTAACCCCTACAGTTATGAAACATATGCTGCAGTTAACAGTACTTGCCTCAGTCCACAGGTTTTTCCCTAAATTATCTTACTTGATTCTAGGGGTAACATTTTCTAGGCTCATCAGTAGTTCCTCCTTCCTGCATGTTCAGCCCTGACTTACTTGTCAAGAAAATCTGTAATTTTGCTGTACCTATTTTGGTTTTTGTTGCATTTTGAGTTTAAATGTAAGATATTCCTTGACTGCTTAAAGATTTTAAGTTACTCATGGCTTTCCAAGACATTACAGAAAACCCATCACAACCTATACTAACAAGTGTCACTATTGGAAGTCAAAAGGTGGAGTAATTGCATTGACTAATGTACCCAAATCTTTCTATGCCTTTGTTCTCTCAGTGAGCTGTTTGCTAAAAGCATAAGACTGTTCTCATTGCTGGTACCAAAGTATGGGATATTTTATCCTATGTCTAGTAATCTATTCTTTAACATCATCTGCACATGCTGATCTTCCTCTAGAGTCAGCAAAGCCCTGCAGCACAAATTTCTAGGGTCTGCCCTACACTGCAAGGTATTGTGCAGAAGCCTGTACTTGAAGCTATGGAAGCTAAGAGAGTTTGCCTTAGCCAACTAGACTAACTAATCAGAAAAAGTTTTAAGTAAAAATACTAAAATTTCTAAAGTTTGAAACAAAAGTATATACTGATAGCATATAAACAATGTTTTAATGGTCAGATAGGATTCATTGAGAAATCACATCCAACCAATCCCATTTCCTCTACAATAATATAAAAGCATCTGGAGTACTGTGTGCAGTTCTGGAGCCCCCAGCACAGGAAGGACATGGAACTGTTGGAGCGGGTCCAGAGGAGGGCCACAAAGATGCTCAGAGGGCTGGAGCAGCTCTCCTATGAAGACAGACTGAGAGAGTTGAGGCTCTTCAGCCTGGAGAAGAGAAGGCTTTGAGGAGACCTTATAGTAGCCTTCCAGTATCTGAAGGGGGCTTACAGAAAGGCTGGGGAGGGACTATTTACAAGGTCTTGCAGTGACAGGATGAGGGGCAATGGGTTTAAACTGGAAGAAGGAAGATTTAAACTGGATGTTAGGGGGAAGTTCTTTCCAGTGAGGGTGATGAGACACTGGAACAGGTTGCTGAGGGAGGTTGTGGCTGCTCCCTCCCTGGAGGTGTTCAAGGCCAGGTTGGACGAGGCCTTGAGTGACCTGTTCTAGTGAGAGGTGTCCCTGCCTATGGTAGGGGGTTGGAACTAGATGATCCTTGAGGTCCCTTCCCACCTTACCATTCTATGATTCTATGATTCTAAGCTTGTGAATAAATAGAAGACACAAATCCTACATTTTGTAATGCTTCGGACATTGTCTGATGTGCTCTTTTTGTAAGTAAATGAGGCAAACAAGGTCAGGATAAAAAATACTGTTGAGTGGGAGCAAAACTGGAAAACCATACCATCAAAGTGCTCAGCTGTTTACTAAAAAAAACCCCAAAACATAGGCATAGATAAAGTCCACGTCTTTCTGCAAATCAACATTTTTAGCAATTAGAATATTGAGCTAGAAAGCAACCCTATCAAATTTTAGGCCCTGAGGCTAATGGTGCAGGCAGTGGTGAACACCATAAACACTTCAAATTATCTTAATGAAAGGTATTTTTCTGTTTGAGCAGATATTTTCTAGTGAGAAGGTACTACATGCAGATAATGTCACCCAGCACTTACACACCCAAATTTCTGAGTAATACTTCTGTAGAATCAGATCTAGGGGATCTGAAGCTGGCAGGAGTTAATCAGCTGTTGTTGCCAGAAAAGCAAGTACTGTACTAGAATATATAAACAGAAGCATAACCCACGGGGCTCATATAGTACCCATTCCACTCCAGTCAGCATTCACAAAACCTCAGCTGAACCTCTGTATCCAGTTTTGGGTAAGGCACTTCCTGAAACATGGGATGAAGCTGGAAGGGATCCAGAGTTCTAGAAAATTGCTCAAAGAAGAAAGACTGCAAGAAATAGGACTGTTTAATTTAATGTGAGTGGAACATAACAACACTTCTGAAGCATAAAAAAGGCAGCTGCAGAGAGGCAGGGGAAAAAAAAAATCTTGTTTTCTGGTCCAGAAGATTTAGGGCAAGAAACAAAACACCTAAATCCTGGTGGAGGCCTTAAGTTTAATATTAGGAAACATTAGCCACTGCTGAGCACATCTTGGAAAATCTCATATGCACTCCATAAAAATTGTACAGATTTCTCCTAGCAGTATGACAACTGAGACTGATTGCCAGAGACAAATTTACTGAGATTGAACCTCTTGGGGGCCTTTCCTGACTAGTAATCCCCAAAAACCATTTCCATTTCATGTATAGCAAACAAATAAAAAAGGAACAACAGATGAAAGATAGATGCAAGATTGAAAGAGTGATGAGTGTGCTCTATTCCACCTTGCAGTAATTTAAAAAATACTGCCTGGAGAACATAAAATGTCTGAAGAATTAATAATCTGTATCCTGGTTTCAGATGCTCCAATGTCACCTCCTTGGTCTCAGAGGTGAGAAAAGATGGATGTTGGTCAGCTCAGCTAAGGACACTATCCAGAAAGGGGAGCATGGTCTGTATATCTTTCTTCTATATTCACTTTCCATCTTTTGCTTGGGTAGGTGAGCCCTGAAGGGGTTGGGAACCAGGTAGTCCCAGTCAAAAATCTGTATGTTCCATGATCCTCTGAGCAGAAGAAACATCACAGCTAGAACTCAGCAGGTCAGCAGCAAATGCCTGACTTCATGCAGCAGTTCTATCCCTAATGTAAGCTGGCAAATGCTTGCCCAAAGTGCTTGGTAGGGAGAGCACATGCTGGCCACAGAGCAGGACCAGGTCAGAGATGTCTGCCTCCTTTCCCCAGCAGCCTGGGAAGAATCAGAAGTCTCAGCAGCTGACAAGAGAGTAACAGAATTCCCTGAAAGCATTTGGGTACTGTCTGAAGCTGTAGCTAGCTCTATGAGTTGGGAGATATTTTGTGAGTAAATACTTAAAACCTCTTGTAATTCACCTTTGCCTTCCACCATAAGCAGAAAGGAGCTTCTTGAGCCCATATAGTGGGCAAGCAGTGTATTGACTGGAAGCGGTACATTGACCACAGGAACCCTTTCTTCCAGTTCAATCAATGTTGTATATTTTTGCTAGTTATTTCTAGATCCTGTGTTATTATCTGTATAAAGTTTCCATGACCATGCAAAGAANAAGAGGACACAGTCTCAAGTTGTGCCAGGGGAGGTATAGGCTAGGAATTAAGAGAAAGTTCTTCAAAGAGAGAGTGATTGGCATTGGAATGTGTGCCCAGGGAGGTGGTGGAGTCACAGTCCCTGGAGGTGTCCAAGAAAAGACTGGATCGGGCACTTAGTGCCATGGTCTAGTTGATTGGATAGGGCTGGGTGATAGGTTGGACTGGATGATCTTGGAGGTCTCTTCCAACCTGGTTGATTCTATGATTCTATGAATGGAAAAGAAATAACAGGAATACAATACTACACTAATGGACTAAAGGCATCAAAGCCTTTCTCTTCCTGTACTCTATTTCAAACATACAATATATTTTTAAGTGCACTGGTTTCCATGGGTATAAGCAGAACAGTATGTAAAACTCTGAACCATGACTGCTTGCCACACTCTGATGAGGCTGTGCTAAAGCTACTGGTTTTGTGGCTGCCTGCAGACTAATAACAGTATCAGAAGAAGGAGTTGCAGCATACAGCCTGTGATTTAATTGAGGTAAGATGCACTAAATGTGGCAAACGTGAAGGGAAAGATAGTGACTGAAATACAAACGATGTGATCAAACTTGCTGCATCCGGTTTCCATTATTTTCACAACCTACAGTATTTACATTGTTGCAGTGATGATTTTAGATTTTCAATTTAGCTCACTGCCTTTAGAAAATGAGCAATTATAAATAATGAGTTTGATTTCTTTTAAGACACCTACTCAGATAATAAGCCAGTTTTCTCCCTCAAATCTGAGGCTGACGTGCTGCCAAAAAGCACCCTCATCCTTCAGCCAGGACTAGCTGTTTTTTCCTGCACAAGCAAGAGAGATGATCATAGACCAAAGTACACAGCTCACAGTTGCTGGGCTGAGCATGGCCCTAGCTGCTCCCAAGCATTACCTTCTCCAGAACCCTTCTGATCCACCCTGCTAAGCAGCCCCTACTCCCAGGGGCTTACAAACATGTCTAGTGAAAGCCATGTTTTGGTTTTTTTCTCATTACTTCTGCCAGATGAGACTCTGTAAGAGCTCACAACAGGGACATGGCGTGAGTTAAGTGCTTATGACCACAGTGGACAGATCACTGGCTTGAGCCAGCTACTGTGAGGCAGCTGCAGAGGGGCCCCAAACACATCTCAAATACAACTTAAGTGACCTTACTGGCTGCCAACATCCTGTACATGCTCAGCAATGAAAAGCAAGACACATGCAATTTATGTATAAAAACTATTGATTCAGTTAGTGCTGGAGCTCTTATCTACTTGACTGTTACAAATAACCATTGCCATTCCAAATTCTACTGGTAGTACAGGCTACTAGATAGACGTAAACCATTAACTTGCTGGCTATAGCTGCATTTCCTTTGAAGAACAACAGGAGCACATGCGTTCTCCTAAGACGCTTCACAGACTAAGGCCAGTTTCTCTGGGCTCAGTTGATAGCATTCAAGTTGCCTCATGCTTTGTCAAGACACATGTAACCACCAGGAGTCTAGGAGTAAATTTTAGTTTCATGTTAGCATTCAGACCACCCCTCAGAAACATGTTTGTAACAGTTGCATTTTACCACCTAACTCTAGCATGTTAGCTACGTACTATCATATAATCAGGAGGATTATTTAAAAAGACAGTCATTCATTATGCATTTTCATGAATATGGAAGTGTAAATGTGTTTCTAGCAATCATTCTTGCTTAAGCTTGAAGACTGATGTTAGTACCAAATGATGGATCAATGTGAAATTGCATATTTGGTTATGAAATGAAATTATAAATGTTCTTTATTCTAGCAAGGCAACGACAGCAACAAAAAGGTCTTTTTTATTTTTTGCAGACTTTCCCCAAGGAAAATTTGACATGAAGAATTGTTTTCTATGTTACATGGAAACAGTTTATGCTAATTACAGTATCACAGTATCACAGTANCCCCCAGATCCCTTTCTGTTTGGCTGCTCTCCAGCCGCTCTGACCCCAGCCTGTAGCTCTGCATGGGGTTGTTGTGGCCAAAGTGCAGCCCCTGGCACTTGGATTTGTTGAAAACCATCCCCTTGGACTCTGCCCATCTGTCCAGGTGCTCGAGGTCCCGCTGCAGAGCCCTTCTGCCCTCCAACCCACCAACATCTGCCCCCAGCTTGGTGTCATCTGCAAACTTGCTGATGACTGTCTCGATGCCCTCATCCAGATCATCAATGAAAATGTTAAAGAGGATGGGGCCCAGTACTGATCCCTGGGGGACACTGCTAGTGACGGGCCTCCATCTGGATGCGGCACCATTCACCACCACTCTCTGGGCTTGGCCCTCCAGCCAGTTCCTAACCCAGCACAGAGTGTTACCATCCAAGCCATGAGCTGACAGCTTAGCCAGCAGTAATTACTTAGCTTTTCCTTGTTTTACAAATTTGAAAGCCAACCCAGGTATTTCTAAACTTCATTGAAGAAAGCTTCCTCTTCATCAGAGTGAAGGCAAGAATTTAGGAAGATTTGAAGAACTGACTTTCATGCGGAGAAGAGAACCACCATCAAATAGTGTCTTTCCAAGTTTTAACTTTGTTTCATGAATTCGATTACTTTTGCTGTTTGAGATAAAGGTCATCTTAGGCACAAGCCAGTTTGTACCAAAGACAATATGAAATTTATGTGTTAGAGTGAAAGCAAGCAGAGCTGGGCACGATGGGAGTCTTCGCTCTACCAACTTGTGCAACGAGCACACAACAGCCTCTCCTATTTATACATTCAGTTTATGCATATGTATCACGTCTGGGCTGTGGTGTTTCCCCGGGCCCCTCTGGTGGTCGTTGGAGATGAAAACCAATATCCTCCAAGTGTCCTCCTGACCCTGACCCCTGGTGCATGTGCAATAGAACCCTGCCACACAGGTCCCCCTCCCCAACAAGTGGCACAACCCCACTAGTGCCCGCACTACATCCCCATCGTATGGAGGCACATCTCCCCCTTGGTGTTATCCTAACATGAATGATACCCTTGTTTATCACAAACAGAATACCTAATGTGGCAGTGTGCTGGTTTGAGGCTAATTGAAATATTTTTAATTAAAAAATTATATTATAGGCTGTGAAAGGAAAACATGGTGATGTCTACGTCACTCACAGGCTTGCTGAGATGTATAAGAATAAGAACACAAACATAGATAAGACAGTCACAGAGAATCTCAGGCTTTCTAGCTG
>WBNM01015711.1:0-14255 GCA_013399055.1 Ramphastos sulfuratus | reverse complement strand
GCTCTGAGCAACCTGAGATAGTTGCAGATGTCCCTGCGTACTGCAGGAGGATTGGGCTAAATTACCTTGGAAGTCCCTGCCAACTCAGTGCATTCTATGATTTTACTTCAGGACCTCTGATAAAAGAGACACAGCTCTCCCCATTCCTCCTTAAAGGTGATAATTGCACCTGATGTACACTTGATGGGAGCTTTACCCCCATCTTGCACAGTTACAAGTTGAGTCAACAGTGACAGCATCCTGTTCATGGAAATGCAGGATCATAGGCTCAGAATCTTCCAATTAGCCCCAAACTAACACAATTACACTGGATTAGAAGGAACCTCTAGAGATAATCTAGTCCAACCCCATTCTCTGAAGATAGAGCAGTTGACAGGAATCCTTTTTACTTTCCAGCTGGAACAGACTGAGGAGTCATATCCAGTGAAATCCCAAGAAGAATTCCAGGTTTGACATGATAAATACAATCAGTCAGGACTGAGACTGCTTGAATCTTCTGCATATAGAAAGCTGTTTTGCATGCATCATCCACGGAACTTTCAAATGATTTTAGGACCAGATTCCACTTGCAGGCTGTGTTCTGGGAGTGAGCACACTTTGAATATTACCCATTTGTTCTGTTCAGTTTTACAGGGGTGGTAAAAACCCTTTTATCTCCTCAAGGTTTTTAAAGCGTGGGTGAGAAGGGTTCAGTACTGAGTATAGAGGCTGTACACAAAACCATTCTGGTGACTTTGATAATTTGGACGTGTAATTCAAGTAGCATCACTGTGTCTAAGCTCTATAACTTAGCTATAAGATTTTGAGGGATTTAGAAGATTTTTTTTAAAAGCCCAGACCCTGCATCCTCTTAGAGAGTTTCTGTCTCTGGTTGTGTGAGGAAATCTCTTCTATCGGTAACAATAAAGCAGTCGCTAAAGCCACACAAAATAATCCTATACTGGTAAAAAGACTTTTAGATGTTAATAAGATGCCCTCAAATATACTTTATAAAAACACTCAGGAGTGTGTGTGTGTTCACAGAATCTCAGCATGGTAAGGTTTGGAAGGGACCTCTGGTGACCATCCAGTCCAACTGCCCTGTTAAAGCAGAGGCATCCACAGCAGCTTGCCCAGGATTACAATGTACAGGTGGATTTGGAATCTCTCCAGGATGGAGACTCCACAGCCTCTCTCAGCAGCCTGCACCAGAGCTCCTGCATCCTCACACCAAAGAAGTTTTTCTTTTTTATCTTCAGGTGGAACCTCCTGGGTTCCAGTTTGTGCCCACTGGCCCTTGTCCTGTCACAGGGCACCACTAACAAGAGTCTGGCCTCATCCTCTTGCCTCCCACCCTTTAGCTCTTGCTGAGCATTGATCAGATGCCCTCTCAGGCTGCTCTTCTCCAGGCACAACAGCCTCAGAGTTCTCAGCCTTTCCTTCTTGCACAGGTGCCCCGGGCCCCTCAGCATCTTCATAACCTCTCTTGGACTCTCTCCAGTAGTTCTGTGTCTGTCTTGATGAACTGGGGATCCCAGAACTGGACCCAGTACTCCAGGTAAGACCTCAATGGTGCAGAGTAGAGACTGAGCATTTGTTAAGGTGGTCTGCACTAATTGCATTCTTTAACATAAAAACTCATCTCTTGGCCTGATGTTCTACATCCAAGACTGGCAGTTATGCAAAGTGTCTTCTTAATTAAAAATTAATGTATTTTTCATTAATGTGCTACTTAAATGTTAAAACCGAAGCCTCTTTAGCTGTCCTTGGGAAGATGGGTAGGGAGCCTGCAACAAAGCACTCAAAAAATGGGAGCCCAGCATGAGCCAGGGAACTGAAGACAGTGTGAGGAACAGCAGAGAGAATTAAGAAAAACAACAGAAAGATGAAAAAAACCCACAACAAATCTCTCATAAATGAATGACTCTCTGTTTCATTTCTCCTCAAGAAAAGATGTCCTCATTAGCCCTACTCCACGCTACAAATTATTGTAATTATCAGTTCTTCTTCCTGTCAAGTGTGCTCCAAATATTGTGTTCATTAAAAGGAGCTCTCTGATATGCAGAAAATAGCTCTGCTGTTAGCCCCTGGGTGCTGGTACTGCATGCTCAGGTGCCTGGGTGAGGGCAGTGGGATGGGATCGCCACTCCTAGGGGCCAGTGTCCCTGGTTCTGAGTGGTCCTGTCTGGTCTCCTCCAGCAGGTAGAGTTGCAGAATTGTTTTTGTTGGATGAGACCTTCAAGATCATCAAGTTTAACCATTAACCCAGCACTGAAAGGTCACCACAAAGCCACATCCCTCAGCACCACATCTACATGGCTTTTCATTCCCTCCAGGAATGGAGACTCCATCACTGCCCTGGGCAGCCTGTTTCGGGCCTTGATAGCCCTTTTGGGGAAGAAATCATTCCTCATGTCCAACCTAAATCTCCTGTGGTGCTACCTGAGGCTGTTTCCTATTGTCCTATCACTTTTTCCTTTGGAGAAGAGACCAACCTCTACCTGGCTCCAGCCTTCTTTCAGGGAGTTGTAGAGAGCCAGAAGGTCTCCCCTCAGCCTCCTTATCAGCAGACTGAATAACTCCTCACATCTGTTTTTCTTCATTGTCTGTTTTTGGACATGCTTCAGCACCTCAGTTAATTCCAGTGGCAAAGGGGAAGGAGGGAATTGGAGCCAGGAGAGGATGTTTGATTCCCCAGTCCTTATTTTGAGCTGTTTGAAGCAACCTGACACCAAAGTGCTGTGAATGTTCATCTCAAAGGGCAATTACCTTGACAGAGCAGTTTGCAGCATTTAGCTACACCATAGTCTCAGAGCTTTCTTGCTACAGAGCCTGGGACTAAGAGTGAGCAAAAACCACCATGTGAATGATGACAGAGTGAATGCAGCTGCTTTGACAGTGTGGCCTGATTGCCCTGTCACTGCTGCTGAAATGGTCCATAATGACAATCTGCACCCACAGTAATTCTGCTATCAAATGTCCTACCTGTCCGTGTGGCCACACGTGATGAGATACAGACAACATCTTGTGAGCACTGGCCAGAAGGAACATAGAGAAGAAAACACAGAGTCCTAGAATTGTTTCAGTTGGAAAGACCTCTGAGAGCATCAAGTCCAAACATTAACCTAACACCACCATGGCCTTTAAACCATTTCCCAAAGTGCCACGACCACATATTTCTTGAACATCTCCAGGGATGGTGATACCACCACCTCCTTGGGCAGCCTGTTCCAATGCCTGACCACTCTTGCAGAGAAAATATTTTTTGTGATCTCCAACCTAAACCTCCTCTCATGCAACTTGAGGTCATTTCAGGACATGGTGGTGTGGTTTCAAGGACATGGTGGTGTGGTTTTCAGTAAGGACTGCTGCCTCAGGTGTTTCTTTTGTGTGGTACATTTAAGTAAAAATAACAGGTTGTTGGTTCTTTGTTTGGTTTTGGTTGTTTTTTTTTCATTTAAATAAAACATGAGAAGACTTCTCAGTCCTTGTTAGAACATCTCTATCTCAGATGCCATATGTAGCTGCATTTCATAAAGGAATGTTCATGCTTGGTGACTTCTGCTATTGGGACAACTTAAAATTGTGTTTATTTATATTTCAGCGACAAGAGTCTTAGCTTAATTCTGCTTTTTTAAGGAAAGAACCTGACTCATTTGTGTGTCTTTTCAAAGGACCTTGTCAGGAGTCCTCTAGAGAAACAAACCCAGATGGTGTCAAGCAGGGAGAGCTTTTACTTGTCCTTCTGCCACTGACTGCTTTGTAGACTTAACTATTGCTTGCTGGAGGACCAATTTTATTTCTCTAATGACACAACTTCTGCTAGACCTTTCAGGAAATGATGCAGCAAATTTGAATGTGGCAGATCCCATGTCTGTGTCTCTTACTTTATTGTTTAGGGAGGTTTTATAGCATAAATAACCCATGTCCTGCTCAGGATCACAGAATGTTAAGGTTTGGAAGGAACCTCTGGAGATCTTCTGGTCCAGCACCCATGCCAGAGCAGGTTCACCCAGAGGAAGTTGCACAGGACTGTGTGCAGGTGGGTTTTGAATGTCTCCAGAAAAGGAAACTCCACAACCTCTCTGGGCAGCCTGTTCCAGTGCTCTGCAACCCTCAACATAAAGAATTTCCCCCTCATGTTTAGATGGAACTGCTTAGGTTCAAGTTTGTGCCCTTTAACTCTTGTCCTGTTGCAGGGCACCACTGAAAAAAAGACTGATCGTGGGATCAGAATTGATCCTTCAGAGTTGTTCCTGGAACGAGGAAGAAGGAGAGGGGAGCGGAGGAACTGCTTCCCCCTATAGTGTTTGGTTTTATTCCTGTGTTGTTGCCTTTTGCAGAGGTGGTCAGGCTGAGCCTGCCTGAGGACCAGAAGATCAGCATTACCACCATCACCGTTGGCCTCAGCACCGTCCTGACGTGCAGCATCCGCGGGGCACTGCGACCTCCCATCATTTGGAAGCGCAACGGAGTCATCCTCAACTTCCTTGACTTGGAGGACATCAACGTAAGTCCCAAATTACTCCTCTCACTTTCTTTTTAGGGCAGCAAATACGACCCCATTTAACAGGCCATGGTTTGAAGGCAGCAACTTTTATCTTATTATTATGGAAAACTGGAAGCTGGTTTGATATTTGGGGTTTGTGTGGGTATGTCTCAGGAGGAAAAGCAAAACAACATCCATGCAACTGAGAGCAAGGTACTGCAAATATCTTAGGAAGTTAAAACTCAGTGACATAATACCCCAGCACTTAAGTAGCACTGCTGCTTCATCCCTTGGTGCTCATTCAGTTTGGTTCATCCTGTGGTCCATGGCTAACAGCCCTGGAAACCCAGGAGAAAGCTGCTCTATGGACCATTAACTCCTCAGGGATCTCTTCTCTAGCACAAAGAAACCAGTTCATCAAAAGCATGGAGCAATACATTTATGGTTTGCAACAAAACCTCTCCTCTGCCTAAATCAAATAACATGTTTTTTATCTTAGCTCCTCCTGTTTCACTTCTCATCCTTCACTCCTCAGCTGCTGTTTCTGAGCAGAGCAAAATAAGTGACTGTTCAGTAGGGTGGGGCAATGCTCTTGCTGGAAGGAAGATGAATCTCTTTTAATTCGCAGCACTAGGTCTGATGTGTGATTCATAGCTGGTAGTAAAGACAATATCTGAATAATAGTATAAACTTACTCATTGATTTAATAACATTTAATTACAGAGAGAGTGGGAAATAGTGTACCGAAACTATGGTCTGTATTTCATTTCTCTTTGCATTAAAGTGCACAGTAAATCAGGTTTTGTTTTAATTACGCTACAGCAAGAGTTGATTTATTTTTCTGTTGGGCTCCTGTTAATTTGATAAGCACTTAGTTCAGGGTTGTTACAGTCAATACTGGTGCTTCCTGAGTTGTTCTGTATCTAGGACTACTGAAATGTGAGTTATCTTTGTTTTACTCCTCTGCATTAGTGCACAAAAATCACAGCACATAGGACAGAAATCCACACTGCAGCTCAGTGCAGGATTTGTCTTGGCTGGAAAATCGTGTCCATTGCCTATAGGTGATGAATGTGTGCACAAACTTAATAACACTTCTTTCTTTCCATCAAAGCAAGCATTACCCTTTTAAAATGCATTTTTTTTGTTGCCCTTTGGAGCATGACATTGGAAAGCCACATGACACCAGCAAACACCCCACTGCAGGACTGGCACAGGAAGCGTGACAGGAATGTGCAGGATTGCACAGCCAGCCTGAAGCTGCTGGACCTGCTCAGATTTCTTATAGACAGGGTTGGAATAATGACCTTCAGGTCACTGACACTGCAAATCCAGGGAAACCTGCCAAGCTGCAATGCACAAAGTCAGACATTCCCTGCTGTAGTGGGAGCGTGGCAGATGAGCCATGCAGGTGGTTGACCTGGCAGCTTGCTGCCTGTACCACCTTGTGCAAATGTTCTTCTGTATTCTTCCATCTATTTTAGTCTGGAGAGGAGGAGACTGAGGGGAGACCTCATTGCTCTTGCAACTCCCTGAAAGGAGGTTGGAATGACGTAGGGGTTGGTCTCTTCTCCCTAGTATCAGGTGATAGAACAAGAGGAAATGGCCTGAAATTGTGACAGGAAAGAGCTAGGTTGGAGATTAGGAAAATTTTCTTTGCTTCAAGAGTGGTCAGGGATTGGAACAGGCTGCCCAGGGAGGGGGTAGAGTCACCATCCCTGGAGGTGTTCAAAGAAAGTGTGGACATGGCACTTTGTGACCTGGTTTATCAAGCATGGTGGTGTTGGGTTGATGATTGGACTTGATGATCTTAGAGATCTTTTCCAACCAAAACAATTCTGTGAATCTGTGATTCTAGGATTCTATTCCTTGACTCAGGTTAATCTTAGTAAAAATTACATTTTCTTTCTTTCTAGTGAGCAAATTCAACAGCTTTGTGTGGCCAGAGTCTAGAGGGAGACTTTTGGCAGTTGTACATCCAAGATGCTGATTTTAGGTTCAGTTTTTCTGGGCTCAGTGTTTCAGGTAGGGTTAGAACTGAGTTTCTGAGCTCTTATTTCCACACACTCCGGAGGCTCAAGAATGGTCATAGAAATGTTTTGGCCAAAAAATAATGAAAATTCTAGATCTATTTCTCATGCCTTTATGAAATTTTGTTAGGGTCACATTCATCTTAAAAGATTAAAGTTCATATATGACTGGACACAAAAAAACAGTCCAGGAATTGCAAGGGGGTCAGACTATCTGATCTCCAGAGGTCCCTTCCAATCATTCTGGGATGCGGTGAAATGGAGTGTGTGATGGGTTGGGAGTTACCTGCCCCCCCACTCAATGAAATCACCCAGACTAGACTCAGCCAGCTGGAAGTTAAGGAATGAAGCTTTATATTCACAGCTTAGCACAATATACAAGCAGATATTTACAATATATTACTATATATATATATACAGCTACATGCAAAAATATACAAGTTAAAGCTAGTACAGAAACACAATATCCCTCCCAGAAATCAGAGTCCCCAGGAGGGGCTCCCAACCATCCTTCCACTTTCTTCCCACCCCTCTTCCTTATCCTAGAGTTTGCCTTACGTGCAAGGTGAGTTTGGAGGGTTGGCAAGGGGGTTAGAAGCAGAGTGATTAGTTGGGTTACACAGCCACAAAAGCCCAGGGAGCAAACACACCAACTCCGACTAAGAGAGAGACTGTCTTAGCTGTGTTTGTGTCCTTGTTTTTATACATCTCAGCAAGCCCCTGAGTGAAGTAGACATCACCACTGTTTTTCTTTTCCCAGCCTATAATCTATTTTTTCTCATTAAAATATTCCAACTAGCCTCAAACCAGCACAGAGCAGAAACACACCCCTGAAGGACAGACAGCACATGGCTGTGAGGCTTCCTTTGCACCTACTACTATGTGAAATAGAATTTTTGGAGGAGTACATTTGCAAGTGGAAATTCCAATTCCTCCCTAATTTAGTGCTGGACTAAGTGGATTTGTGGTTTGCTTATAAGTAATTCTCTTTTCTCATTGGTTATTAAATGTTAAGAGGAAGAGTTATGTCCCTGCACATAAACTGACTGGTTCCTGAATGATTCAACACCCCTTAGGACAGGACCATGCAATACAGCAAAAAAAAAAATCATCCCTTTTTGATCTGTTTGAACTGGTATGCCACTGAGAAACTGTATCAAAGCAGATTCTTGCAAGGAGGAAAAACAGGATTTCTGCCTCAATTTCAGTGTTTCACATGTCACTTTATGAGTTCTGTCACCTTGTCATATACTACTAGCACTCACCAGCTGTTTTTTAGTCTAATAAACACCTCCACACCTTTTTCATCCTTAATTAAACACTAAAGTATTTATGTTCTATATGTATCACTGCCATCTGTATCCTGGTCTGGTTACTTGAGGTGACACAGTTTGGGGATTACCATCTTTTTATTTTCCTTCTTTGACTATGGGCAATCTGTAGGACTCTTGAGCTCAGGAGTGTCCCCTCCAGGGCTATTGAGTACAGGCATCTTCATGTCCCAGAGAGACCTTCNACATCTCTGAGCTGGTCCTGGCTCTCTTGGCAGCAGGCTCTCATGTGCAGCAGGATGTCTTGCGGTGTGCAGTCTGGGCACGGTGTCACGCTGGCTGGGCAGGCCGAACGCGTGGAGGCATTAGAGACTCAGCAGGCACGGGCACAATAACAGAGTGAGAGAGAGAGCGAGCTTGTGCTACCTGCTCATCCTTTATATCCATTTCAGCCCGAGACTGATGGGCCTTTGGACATAGATTAGCCAATCAGGATGGCAGTTTGCCCATATTAGGTGAAGCTGGGGCTTTTGTGCCCTTTCCTGTGGCCACTACCCCCAGCACAGAAGGAGGGGGAGCAGGGGAGCATGCCTGGGCAAGCCAGGACATGTACAAGCCCACCTGGCCCTTTTAGGCCTACCACGACACCCAGGTTGCCCAAAGAGGTGGGACATTCCCCATCCCTAGAAGCATTCCAGGTCAGGTTGTTTGGGGCTCTGAGGAACCTGCTCTGGTCGCAGATGTCCCTGCAGACTGCAGGGTGTTAGATGACCTTTAAAGCTCCCTTTCACCCCAAACCATTCTGTGTTTCTATGACTCCGTGACATCTGAAGCACTTGTCCACAGCAGGGGTGGAGAGGTGGTCCTTCAGCTGGTCAGTCCAGATCAATTACAATTTTTAAAAGTCTTGTACTTGTGGGGTGTGAGCCATGTTCACCTGAACACACTGGTGTTTGGGGCTGGTGCTTGTATGTAGCGTGGAAATGGCATCAGCATTCCTGCTGAGGTGTGCAGTGTGAAGATCCAGCCAGCCATGTATCTCAGCAGCGTGGGGTGGGGTTGGTGGCAGCAGGCAGTTCAAAGCTTCAGCTTTTCCATGTGTGCAGAAACTCACATTAACCAATAATCTATTTAGAGACATTGACAGCAGGAAAGTAAAGGCAGTGTGATTCTTAATATACTTGAAGTCAGTTAATTAAATTACTTCAGTTTTCTTTTTGTACGCCTCGAGCAGGAACTCGATTGCATTTCTGCTTTTCACAATAAGGTTAGCAATTTGGCTAATTGGAAGTGCAACAGGAGATTAATTGTACCTTTTTAACTTCAAGAAAATCCTCCCTGCTCCTGGCACAATGGTAATCACCTACAAAACTACAGGATTGGAAAAATCCTCGTATTATATTTCAATTAAACTCTTTCTCTTCTAAATGCTAATTCAGGAATCAGATGAAAATAGAAGCCCAGCTCTGGGGGGAAAAAAAAATAAAAAGAGCAAACAGAATCCTTCCAACTAGGTATGAGAGCAGCACAGGAGAGGAACCTATGAAAAGTTCTTCATAGAATCATTAAGGTTGGAAAGCAGCTCTTAGGTCATCAAGTCCAACTGTCAACCCAGCACTACCATGACCACTAAACCATGTCCTGAAGTCCCACCTCTACACATTCCTTGACCACTTTCAGGGATGGTGACTCCAGCATCTCCCTGGGCAGCCTGTTCCAATGCCTGACCACTCTTCCAGTTTAAAAAAATTTCCTAATGTCCAACCTAAACCTCCCCTGCTGCAACTTGAGGCCATTTCCTCTTGTCCTGTTACTTGAGAGAACAGAGCAACCCCCACCCCCCTCCACCCTCCTTTTAGGAGTTGTAGAGAGCAATGAGGTCTCCCTTCAGCATTCTGTTCTCTAGCCTAAACAATCCCAGCTCCCTCAGCCACTCGTGGCTTTGTTCTCTCCCAACTCATGACAAATGTGCAATGAGAAGGTCGACTGTGTCCTAGATTAATGCTGGAAGTGACAATGATGGTCAACAGAAAGCTGGATAATCCTAAATTTGCACAGAGATGAAAGGCTGAAAGCCTGGTTGTTTGAGTGCATTATTTAAATCATTTTTATGTGATGTCTTGATTGGCAGCAAGATATTAATAATTTTTCCTTGCTCACTTAATCAGACGCCTTCAGAAGCGACGCAGTGATAATTTGTCTTGTCCTGTCTGGGAAGAACTCTGTTAATGAGTTGTCACATAGCTATTGCAAAAGAACCATCTTAATGGTACATGTAATTAAACAATTTTTCTTTCAAACATTTAAGATGGCTTTTAGCATAAAAAATATTATTTATCCATAAATTACCCATCCATACTATTTCTCCATTGGAAGTGCCTTGGCAGCTATACGTTACCAAAGTCACCTCAACTTTTCTGGTGCAGAAAATGACTATAATGCAGCTGAAACTGGTAAGATTGTGATAGCTCTAAACTGATTTCAGACTACAAAGAGTGAAGTGGTTAAAATGTGTCATCTGTCAAAATAATACACTTTTGCCCCCTAGGAACAGGCAGGTTGTTTTCCCAAAGATGTGATTACGAAAACATTCCTCAGTTTGAAGACAGACTAAACCCCTCGTGGAGTCAAATGTTTTTATGCAATATTTATGGGATGTTGTTTCCCATGATTTGACATTATCTCCTGAGAAATGTACATAAATTTATAAGGAAAATTTATAAACAACTGTAATTCCTTCAGAAGCATGGTGAAAGCCTACACAGACAACAGGGAATATTACCATAAGAAAACAAATATTGTGGAATCCCAGAATCCCAGCATGGTGGAGGTTGGACAGAACATCTGAACATCATCCAGTCCAGCCCCTCTGCTAAAGCAGGGCACCCACAGCAGCTTGCCCAGGACCACAATGGCCAGGTGGGTTTGGAGTCTCTTCAGAGAAGGAGACTCCACAGCCTCTCTGGGCAGCCTGCTCCAGGGCTCCAGCATCCCCACAGCAGAAGAGGTTTTCCTCATGTCCATATGGAACCTCCTGGGTTCCCGTGTGTGCCTGTTGCCCCTTGTCCTGTTACTGTCCACCACTGAAAAAAGTCTTGCTCCCCACTCTTTAACTATTGATAAATATTGGTAAGATCTGTTCTTTCTGGTCCTAAATAGGTGCCAGGGATTAAGGCTTCATCTTCCCAAGCAGCCTGTTTTTGTGGAGGAAGGTGTTCTCCTTGGAAAGAGATGATCATCCAGGTCCCTTCCAACTCCCAACCGGTCTATGATTCTGTGTTAGATGCAGATGAACTGCATGTGCTCAGTCTGGGTGTTAGAGCAGAAAAGCAGAACTGTGAGTGCAGACTGGATCTTCTCAAATGGGCAAGAAGAAAGGAGTGAGCCCACCTACTGTGGGGTGTTCAGATACACTGGCACACTTGAAAATGCATTAGAAAAGAACTTGAGAAGGAGGTGAGTTAGGAAGTGAAATCAGTTGTATTCTCCTGTACCTCCTCTGACCTGACTGCTGGAACTGATAATTAAATTGAAGACCAATCCCAGTTACCTCCCTCTGTGCTGTAGGAAGAAAGTTGGAGTTTATGAATATAATTTCCTGCCAAGATAGGTACTTAACCTGTTTAGTCCTGGTCATTGTGCTCCTCTGAATTGTCCTTTAGATCCAAGGAATGGAAATATTCCATTGTGATATCTTGACTTGGACATTAAGAGGAAGTTTGGACATTAGGAGGAAGTAATTTACAGTGAGAGTAGTGAATTACTGGAACAGATTGCCCAAAGGAGTATTGGAGTTCCCATCCCTGGAGACATTCTAGGTCAGACTTGGTGGGGCTCTGAGCAACCAGTTCTAGCTGGGAATGTCCCTGCTCGCTGCAGGGTGGTTGGACAAGATGACCTTTGAGGAGGATCCCTTCCATCCTGATACATTCTGTGATTCTGTGATTCCATTTCTTCCCTTCCAACAGCTCCAGTGAAAGACCTCCCATTGATTTTCCTCTCTGTGTTGTCTCTTGAGATGCTCAGGGTACAAAAGTCATCCATTTTTATCTACATTATAGTTGCACAACCATCTAAAAAGTTCATTTCCACATTTTCAAGCCCCAGACCTTTTTTTTTTTTTTTCTTTTTGGCTCACAAGCAAAGTCTTAATGCTGTGCTAAATTCTTTGAGCAAAAAAAGAAGAAAAGATAAATGAACACCCCATCAGGTTGTGTTTGCTTAAGGCTGAGTTTTGCTCCATGTAAATCACTAAAGTGATAGCATGTGCAAAACCATGAACAAATAATATTAATGAAGCATAAGCTCTCAGCTTGTCTCTGGGAATGAATTATTAAAAGCACCAAAGAAAGTGATTTAAGAGCCCATGACTAATTTAGTTTTTGATTATTTTTATATGAATCACTCATGAATCTATTGTAAAACAAAAAGAAAAGGGGAAAAAAAAAAAAAGGAGCAGAGACACTTGATTAGTGAGGAGAAATCATTTCCAAAGCGATAGCCTTTGTTGTAGATTCTGCATAATAATGATCTCATTAACGCTTGGGTACATTTTGTCTTACAATCCTCTAAATATCATCACAGAAAGATTTCTACCACTCTGAGGACCAGGCAGGCTTTGTTACCTGGACTACTTCATCCATTTTTGTGTTCTGGGAGCTCTGAAGTCATGATGGTAGCTTGCTTTGTGCCACCAGCTAGCCCAAGTGCTGAGATTAGGTCTGGCAGTAGGCATTGAAACTACACAAGGAAGGCTCCCAGCTGCCCTTGGTGGAAAGGCCTGAAAGGGAAGGGTCCTGAAGTGGGGTGAAATAATAATAATAGCAGCAACAGTAACTACTACTTTGATTATCATTATTATTGTTGTTGTTTTATTATAGTTACAATTATATTAATAATATAATTTAAAAGGCAACAGCTAATAATGGTAATAGCAATAATAATAGTAATAATGATAACAATTATTGTTATTACTATATAATAATACTGTATATTATTATAATATATACTAATACTACTTATAATAACAATAATTACTACTACTATTGTTGTTGTTGTTGGTTTATTATTATTGTTATTGTTATTGTTATTGTTATTTCTTCCAGAAATAATTTCTTCTCCATTCCCAGAATCCCTGTAATCTCTGTACAGTAGGGCTAAAAAGGGACTTCTGGACACCATCCAGTCCAACCCTCCTGCTAAAACAGGATCACCTAGGGCAGGTCACACAGAAAGGGATTTAGGCAAGTTTTGAAAATCTCCAGAGAAGGAGGTACCACAGCCTCTCCAGGCAGCCTGCTCCAGGGCTCCAGCACCCTCACACCAAAGAATTTTTGACTTCTCATCTTCAGATGGAACCTTCTGCGTTCCAGTTTGTGCCTGTTTCCCCTTGTCCTGTCACTGGTCACCATTGAAAAAAGTCTGGCCCAATCTTCTTGCCCCCCATCTTTTAGCTCTTGCTGAGCCCAGGCTCAACAGCTTCATGGCTCTCAGCCTTTCCTCTTCACAGAGATGCTCCAGTGCCATCAGCACCTTTGTAACCTCTGCTGTCCTCTTTCCAGTAGTTTCCTGTCTCCCTTGAATTGGGGTGCCCAAACGTGGCCCCAAATGCTCCAGATGTGGCTTCTGTGGAGCAGAGTAGAGGGGGATGAACATTTCCCTTGACCTGATGCTCTTCTTGATGCACCCCAGGAGACCATTTGCTTTCCTGGCCACAGGAGCACATTGTTGGTTCATGATGAACTTCTGTTCCTCAGCACTCCCTCTGTCATTTTTTCAGCTGTGGACACTTTCACATCATCTGGGTAGTTCAACCACTTTTGTGACTCACACTCAAAGTGTATTTGAGGAGCATCCAGTACCTAACTGTGGGTTTGAAATCACTCTGCAGATTTAAAAATCCCATGGGCTGGGCACTAGCTGGTACTTGGGGAGTGCAGACCCCATAATGCCACACAGCAATGTGACATGTGCCAGTGTTTGATGGTGACTGGAGAGATATGGAGCTTGTCTGATTTTGTGTTACTTGTGGGACTTGTTTTTCAGTTGATTCTTCCTATTTATAGCTCTAAGTCAAGTCTTTTTAGGTCTCACGTGATCCTGAAAAGTAATAAGCCTGAATCTATTCCATGCTAATTGCTCTTCAAACTTCCTGGAAAACAAGAAACTTTGCCAAATATTTAAAGGATTTTAAATATGTTTCCAATCTGTGTTGGAACAACCCCAAGACATGCTAGAAAGCTTCAAGGAAAAGTATCTGAAATCACAAAATCCCAACATAGTGGGTGTTGGAAGGGACCTCTGGAGATCATCTAGTCCAACCCACCTGTCAGAGCAGGTTCACCCAGAGCAGGCTGCACAGGACTGTAATGTCCAGGTAGGTTTGGAATGACTCCAGAAATAGAGACTCCACTACCTCTCTGAGCAGCCTGTTCCAGTGCTCTGCTGTTCTCAAAGTAAAGATGTTCCTTCTCATGTTTAAATGGA
>WBNM01015709.1:0-168832 GCA_013399055.1 Ramphastos sulfuratus | reverse complement strand
CAGAGCCCCATTGAACCTGACCTGAAGTATTCCTAGGGATGAGGGATCTACCATCTCTCTGGGCAGCCTGGGTCAGTGTTTCATCACTCCCAGTATAAAAAATTTCTTCCTTGTGTCTAGTGTAAAACTCCCTTTTTTAGTTTAAAACCATCATCCCTTGCCCAGTCACAACAGGCCCTGCTAAAATAGAATCATAGGCTCATAGAGTGGTTTAGGTTGGAAGGGACCTCAAAGATCATCTGGTTCCAACCCTGTGCCATAGGCAGGGACACCTCCCACTAGAACAGGTCACTCAAGGCCTCATCCAACCTGGCCTTGAACATCTCCAGGAAGGGAACATTACAACCTCCCTGAGCAACCTGTTCACGTGTTTCAACACCCTCACTGTAAAGAACTTCTTCCTAACATCTAGTTTAAATCTCCCCTCTGCCAGTTTAAACCCATTACCCCTCGTCCTGTCATTACAAGATCTTGTAAATAATCTCTCCCCAGCCCTCCTGTAGGCCCCCTTCAGATACTGGAAGGCTACTATAAGGTCTCCTTGAAGCCTTCTCTTTTCTAGGCTGAAGAGCCCCAGCTCTCATAGCCTGTTCTCATAGATTGTCCCCATCTTTCTTAGAGGCCTCTTCTAAGTACTAGGAGGTTGCAGTAAGGTTTCATTGGATCCTTCTCTTCTCCAAGCTGAAAAGCCTCAACTCTCTCAGCCTTTCTCCATAGCAGAGGTGCTGCAGCCCTCTGCTCATTTTGTGGCATCCTCTGGACCTGCTCCAACAGGCCTCTCTTGTGCTAAGTGTACATCTTTCATCATGCATTTGGACAGTTTTTGGGGAACTGGACCCTTTCCACCTCTTCTAATGCCTTCGCTCCTCACCAGCTTCTTCAACTTTGTGGTCCCCCTCCTGGTCTCCAGGTGCCTGCACAGCCAAGAGGCGCTGGAGCTCAGTGCTGCCGGCAGCCGGGTGCACTGTGTGGGACTGCCCCTAGGTGGGGCGGCCGCCCGGCAGATCCCCAGCACGGGACAGCTGCCTTCCATAGGATCCCAGGTGAACAGCAGGAGTTACCGCAAAGGTGCTCTTTGGAGCCCAGGATACCAGCTAGCAATGCTTCTCGTAGAGACATTTAGGTTTCGGATGTCCCTCTGTGTGGTGATGGTGCTGAGGCTGGCATAGCCAAGTGCCTGCTGAACTTGAGGAGTTAAAATGCAAGCTAAGGCTTTCCAGATGTGAATGTTTAAATGTAAGCCCCCAAACAAGTCTTGATGCAGCTCTTTTGAGTGGCAGAGATTGACTGTATCCTTGTTTGTTTTTCCTTCCAGTGATGTTTTTGCCCAAGAAAACAAAAGACAAGGAGGTCGAGTCCAAGAGCCAGTGCATTGAAGGAATCAGCAGGCTGATTTGCACAGCCAAGCATCAGCAGAACATGCTGCGTGGTGAGTGCAATGCTTGCAGTCCCTCAGGCTCCGGGGCAAGGCTCAGCTGTTGGCATTGTTCTCCTGTCCTGCCCCATGTCCTGAAGACAGAGGGTGTTTCTGGAGAACCGACTTGGATGCGCCCAGCATGAGGGAATGCTTTAATATGTTTGGGGTGTGGGAACATCCTCCTTTACCTAGGAACTCCTCTGAATCTGTGCCTTGGATGAGAACAAGGGCTGGGCCAGGCTCCATTCCCTTCTCTCCCAGTCACCTTTCTCTCTTTCTCTTGCACACCTGGTGCAAGTGATGGTGGAGAGCAATGGGTGTGGCTGCTACTCTAGGCAGGACTCTGGCACAGAGGCAGGCCATGGCAGGAGCTGTGAGTGCATCTTACAGGCAGACCTAAAGTAGCTGTCGGTGGAGCTGTCCATCCAGCATCCAAAATATCTCCGTGGCCTGTTCACTTTGACAGTCCTCACCACTGTTAACAGCAGAGGGATCTGCCTAGGTCACCTCCTTAATCCTTGCCCTGTCCCTGTGAGACTGGTGAGTGTGAGGGGTGGTCACAGAATGTATGTCATCTCTTAAGGAGAGACAGCTCTGCCGATTGAATGCCAGTGAGGAGAGACTGGTGTCCATCTCTGCGAGAGTGCATTTGCCTGGAGAAGACAGTGGCATGTGTTTAGGAAATCTGGGAAATCCGATCAGGTGATGCTGAAATCAACAGTCTGGAGGAGCTCCAGTGTCAGTGAGCAATGCTGGAACAACAGTCTGAGCTGTTCTCCCTAAACCTGGTCTGCTCTCTGGCCTGTATCCCTTATGTGTCCAGCAGTTTGCAGTGATGGGGTGGACAGGCAGAACGGTGCCTGTTCTGAGAACAGAACATAGCCAGGCCTCAGTCTGCTGACAGCAGAAAAGGTCCTAGCTAAACTGTTTCAACTTGGCCCCTTCCATTCAGTATTTTCTAACTCTTCTCTCTTTGTTAATCTCCCCTGCAGTCCTGATCGATGGGGTGGAGTGGAACGACGTAAAGTTCTTTCAGCTGGCAGCACAGTGGTCCTCCCATGTCAAGCACTTTCCCATCTGCATATTTGGACACTCCAAATCTAACTTCTAACCATGCTCAGCGAAAGGACCTTCTGTCCATCCTGAGGACTGCACACCAGGAGCCAGGAACTGCGTGCCAACTCTTGACTCGCGTCGCTCTGCCCTCTCCTGCAGAATTAATTACAGATGTGCTTGGATTACTTTTGAATTACTTTTTTCTATTAACTCCTAAGTTTACTACAAGGGAAGGAAACCCCTTTAAACAAAGGCAAAAAAAACCCCCAGTCTTAAACATAGATGTGCTGACAACACAAAGTTGTGGGGGAGTTGGCAGGAGCAGGCAACCTGCCCAAGAACACCTACCACTTAGGAGCAGATAGCTGAGTAACTGCGCTGCTTATTAACCTGAGACCTCATTGGTGTGAGTGGGCTGGGGAGCCGTGGATCAGCTTGAGTGGATTTTGTGGAAGACTGTGTGCATTACAATGCACTTGGCCCCCTTCTTCTGTATCTCTAGGGAAAAAAGATGGCCAGTCTTCCTTCCTGCTGCCAAAGGATGAGAGCTCAGTGAGTCTGGAGGCAGTTCAACTGCTGGGTTTGAAAAACAAACCATTTGCTTATCTAGGGAGGTGTGGAGAAGAGATCCCCTTTGGAGCATGGAGTCTGCCACAGGGATAGGCAGATGTTTTTGCTGAAGCAATGTCTGAGGAAGGTTGGGTAGGAAGAGGAGTTAGGGAAACACTAGGTGTAAAGAAACTCCAGTGTCCCAGGTCTGTGACAAAGACCAAATTGAGCCAGTCACAATCTTCCCACAGTTGGCTGTGCTGCTGGGGGGACACCTTGTCAGTGGGGTCACTGCTATTGACATACTCACACTGATTAGTTACCTGTCAATAAAACCTCATCCAGCCTCTAAAGGGAAAGGATTTTTTTAACAGCTGCAGATTTTTTTTAATGCTTTCTAAAAAAACAAATAAAACAAAAAATAAGACAGGATGAAAAGGAAAAAAAAAAAAGAAATTAAGTTGCCAAAAAAACAAACCCAGGAGGAGGAGGAGCTGTTATCTGTGAAGTGATCCATCACTGTAGCGGCTGGCCCGGGACCCAGCCTAGCGCTATGCGTGTCCAGCTGCCTTCCCATCCGTCTGTCAAACTGCACACGCGAAGTAGCGTGGGCTGCTCTCTCTGCTGCCTTTGTCCTGCCCCGACTGCACGCTGCTCTCCAGAGCCTGCTGCCATCTCCCTGCTGCGCCACCCCAGGCTGTGTGCAGGCTACCTGGTTTCAGGGCCGCTACAGGAGCAGGTTTTCGCTGTCCTCTTAGACCACCCTGGGACCTTTCCTCAGAGGGACAGAGACTATAACAAAAATGAAAGGTTCTGGGGGATGGCAGCCTACCCTGGCTGCTCTGTAGATGGGTATTGTCCTTTAACTTCTGCTTTCTGAGTATTCTTCCCTGTGAGCATTTCTCTATGGACGGCATCCCTTCACCAGCAGGCCATGCTTTTTCCTTGGCACAGCACTGCCTGTGACTGGAGGCTTTGCTCTAGGGATTTCAGTTCCAGTGTGCAGTCAGTGGAAGATGTGGCATAGGCCCTGAAAGAAGAGCATGAAACCAGCCAGGTTCTCAGTCCACTTCAGGCAGCAAAATGTCGTGTGAGATGGAGAAGTGAGATATTTGAGTGTCTCATACTGCTGGCGTGGCTGTAGCTGTATTTGTATTCACTTGGCACCCCAAATATTTCTGGTGTACAAGGACAAGAGGATGCTCTCAGGAGTCACTATGACAAGTCACAGGTCTGTGCATCTCTGAGTGCTGCAACTGTGGCCTTTTGCTCTCCAGGCTTTCCAGGTCATGCCTGGGAGGGACTGGGAGCAGGTGACAGATGGAGTTTGGGAAGCTGAGTGTGCTTGCTGTGGAAGAACTGACTGGCATCTCTGGCATTTCAGGGTAAAGTCCTGAAGTTTTTGATGGGGTCCTTTTGGGTCCCAGCCTTGTGGGCAGGCCAGGCTCTGTGAGCATTTGCAGAAGGCATTTTCTGAGGGTAGGATGATTTTGAACTTACTTTTGTTTGTCTGATCCCTTACTCTTGGGTTTCTAGAGGCTTGGGGGAACCCACTTTTCCCTGCTTGGCAGGGGCTGCCCAGATTATTTTGGACAGGGCAGTGGTGGTGTGCTCTTTTAGACCTCCTCCCACTGATGGAGAGAAAGGGGTTATTAGGCGAGAGCATGGTTCTTGATGAATCTAGTGCCTGTTGCAGCTTACAGCACAGGCTGCTGCACCACCTCTGATTCCATTAAACCCTTTCCCAGCACAAGCACAACCTACTCAGCCAGGGGCTGGGTGTTCCCTCCAAACTGCACAGGAGAGGAGGTGGTCCCACACCCAGTGGTACACTGCTGGGCAGGACACAATGGTCCAGTTGCAGTGCTCTGTTCCTTGTCATGGTCCCGCAGGCAAATCTGCCTGCTGGCTCGGCTGCAGCAGAAGCTGGGCTGTGGCTCGAGTACTGCCGTGTCTGTCAGTTCCTGTGTTTTCGGCTGATCCAAGCTAGTGCTCTGGGCCTGTCTAGTGTTGCCTCGCAGTGGCAGCATGGGAGATGGTGTATAAGCACATCACTTCTTTTTCTTTATTGAGGCTGTTGCATTTAAGAAAAAAAGGAAAGAAAGAAAATGGAAAAGCTTTTAAAAATAAATTAGTCAGCATGTGATTTGTTTCTCGAGTCTCACACTGGTGTGACAAGTGATTAGGCTGAGTTCTGGCGTCGGGAGCCACACGCAGCCTGGGCAGCTCTGGGTGCTGGAGCGTGTTAAGTGCTGCAGAGGTGGGGTTGGACTGACCGACTGCAATAACTTTGTTTACCAAGGGGGGCGAGGGAGGAACCGTCACTGTGCTCCTCTTTGTATTTCAACTTACTGTAAAGAAAACAAACGGTAGCTAGGACAGGACTTCCAGGGTCCTGCCTACCAAGTGTGTGTTGGCCTGCTCTGCGCTGTGTGTCTGTGTGTGTCTGTGAGAGAAATGCTTCTGCTCATTGCGTTTTGTGTAGGTTTGTGTTTTGTTCTGACTTTTTTTCATGCACGTTTGCCAGGAAACTCTTTGTACACCTGAGGGCTTGCATCTCCACAGGGTTTTTCTCCTGTGGAAAGCTCTAAAATGCCTCTTCCATGTAAAGAGACGTCTCAGATACTCAGCTTTGACCTCCTGGAGTGCAGCAGTGACGGGCTGAGTCTGCCTGTGGGCAGCTGCGTGAGCAGGGGTGGCTGTGGTGTTTCTCAGGCATGGAAGCAAGGATTGGCACACAAGTTTGGTTGTGCTGCTCCAGTCAGGGTGTTGCGCCTCTGTTGTTTTTCTTCTATCATGTGGAGCCACTTTGTGCAGCTATTTCTGTCCCTGACTGGCAGAGAAATGGGTTTCTGTCTCTAAGGAAAATGAGCGTTGAAGCATGCGTGTGGTTCAGACCGATCTGGGAAGGGGCTTTGCACCTGGTGACGTGAGTGACTGACTGATCTCAGGTCTTGCGCCTTCCCAACTTCCCTAACAGTTTTCTGGAGGACCCTGCCATAAGCAGGCCCCACCAGCCAAAGGATCCCTGCTGTGGAGCCAGGGAGAGTTCCCAGGGCAGTGATGGGCCCATGCCTGCAGAGCTGCACCAGCCCAGGGGATTAGGTGAGTGCATGCAAGTCAGTGAGGCAAGGAAGGTGGAACTTAAGTGAAGCAACACAATGGCTTTATCTCACCTGCCTATGTTAGACAGGGCTTGCTTTGGAGCTGCATGAAGGCAGGGTCTGGAGCAAGAAGCATCTGAGCTGATCTCTGGTGGGAAGGTGCTTTGAAGGCAGTGTCTCCTGGTCTCCCTGTCACTTATGTTCCAGACCTCTCACTACTCCCCGCGGAGCTTCTGTCTCTTGCTTCTCTGGCTGTGGCTTCTCAAAGCAGCCAGTTTCTTTTCCAGCTGCTCTTTCCCCACCTCGATCAGAGGTGAGATCTCGGGAACAGGCTCACTGTGCTGCGCGGCGCTGACCTAATTTAACCGTGCTGGCGAACAGATGAAAGATGGAAGGGTTCTGTGGTGTCACGTTGCACCTTGAGAGCTTCCTGGTCCTCCGGGTTGAGTTTCCTGGAGACAAAAGCTGGCCCTCGGCCCTTCCAGCATTCAGTTAGGGTTGGCTCTCCTGCGATGCTGATGACTTCATGAACATCTTGCTGGTTTAGCTCAGCGCTGTGGTTTCCATCCAGGTCAGTTGTTACCAGTTACATCTCGGCAGTAACTGCAGAGTTGTTGATTACAGCTGAGTTTGGGGACGGCCACTGTCTCTCTAGCTGTGTTCTGCTGCTTTAACTGGCATACGCATGTGGCTTCATCCTGCTGAGAGGGCAGGGGTAGGAGGCTGGAGGAGATGTACCTGTTTGCTTTCCATCATGCAATGCAGCCGAGAACCACACTGCCCCGTACTTAACTTGGACTTGATGATCTCAAAGGTCTTTTCCAACCTGGTTAATTTTGTGATTCTGTAACCTGCCATTGCAGCAAAGGCCCTGTTGTGAGTCGTATCAGCTGCATGTGCTGGGGGGAGCACAGGAGAGTTGGGGTGGATGACATTGTACCTGGCACTTCCAAGTTTAGGAAGAAAATCCTGGTAAGAGGCAGCAGAGGTGGTGACCTCCTGCTGCTTAGTGTGCCGAGGAATTGGGAAGGCCAGGATTAGGGCAGTCCCACTGTGCAGTGATAAATGTCTGGGTGCCCTGGAGCTTTCTTGAAGCTGGGGTGGATGCAGTGCATCAGTCCTCTTTGTGCAGGGTTTTCAATCCTGGCAGGTAGCTGTGTGGCAGCATTTCTTGTGTCACACTCCCTCTAGGCTTGCCTGGTGGGATAAGGCCAGAAATGAGCAGCAGCATCTCCCTGAGGTTTTCTGGAGCCTCAGTGGGATTCTCCTGGGAGATAATCCTTGCAGGGCTGGCTCCTGCAGTGTCATTTAGCTGCTTTGAGATGGACCTGGGGAGAAGGGGACATGCCAGCCTGGAAAGCAGCAGGTCACTGATTTCCTTGAGAGAGCACTGGTCTGGGGCCACATCCAGTCAGATGCTGCTTTGCTCCCTGGCCAGTGTGTTGCCTGCCGTGGCTGTGGGAAAGCGCATTGTAAGCACAGCTAGCCCTGGTGCCACCAGCCTTGCCTGGACCTGGCATATGAGGGGACATTACTACTTTGTAGATTCCTGAGTTGTCCATCTGTTTCATTGTTGTATTGTTTGGGTTCTAGGGTTTTTTTTATGAAGACAGATTAAATGTAAATAGCTTTTTTTTGAAACAAACTGTAATGTGCTTGACCTCGTCAACTATTTTATGGTACTAATGCAAACACTAATAAAACTGGACATGAAAGCACACACCCATCCTTTGGCTCATCTCTCACCTGGGGCTGCTGGGGCATGAGTGGGGCAGTTGTCTCTGGTAGGAGACAGCAGCATGGCTTTCTGTCATGGGGATCTCTTGTGTTATTTGTCTAGCTGTCCAGCAGCTCTTCCAGGGCAGCGCTGGTGGAACAGCATGTCCCTCTCACCAAGCCCTCCTGTGTTTTTTGCAAACCTTCTTCCCTCTCCCCTACCCCTGATGTTTTCTTTCCTAAAGGGACCTGTTTGCCTCCTGTGGAGCTCCTGGATCTGACAGCCCTCTCTAGCACCTCTCACCCCCTTGCAGAAAGTAGGGGCCAGGCTGGTGCCCATTTTTGGTCCAGGGTAGATACAGTGGTGTTACACTACTTGAGTAGGGGATGCCTGAATCTGTGCTTCTGAGAGAGCAGAGGCAGAGAGACCAGGATGTGTGGGATGACAAGCACCGGGGTTGGTGCTGGTGAATGGGAATGTGGAGGAAGGGAAGCAAAGAGAGGAGATAAGCAACTGCATTGAGGCAGGAAGGTGAAGGAATTTTGGGAAATGGGTTCATGGTCATGGTCCCCGGGATACAGTAGGCTGGAGATGGGAGGGGGAATGCTGAGCCAGCATAGCTTACATCCCTGTGCTCCACCTAGCTGAGGGTGGGGGCAGAAGGAGTGGCTGCTAATGGAACAAAGAGCTGAGGGTGAAGGAAGCTCCTTGCAGCAGGCCAAGCTGCTCTCAAAGCACCCTCGTCTCAATGGATGTCCCAGCTTCGCCACGTGGCCTGGCTAGGCTTGCAGGCATGCTCACAGCCTGAGCCCTTAGCTGGAGAAGGGAATGGAAGTCTTGCTGAGGTGGCACTGAGTGCGGTTTGCATGACTCCAGGCAGGAGGAAGGTGTGTAGCTCACAAGGGGACAAATTTGGGACTCTTCAGTGCACAGCACCAAAATCCGTGGAGAGGGCATGGCAGCTGGTGAAATGGGGAGCACTGTGGAGTGACTGAGGCAGAGAACTGGGTGAAGGCTGTGGTTTGGATACGTTAAGTTTTGCACAGGTCCAGCTATAAACATGAGCCCAGTTGCATTGAAGAGGCTCAGCCTCAGCTTTGCATTTTAGAACCCACGGGGAAGTTTGTCTTGGCACAGGAAGGGTGCAAGCAGAGGGCACCAGAGTGGTGGGAAGGCTTGACTGCTGGCAGGGGATGCAGAGGACCAGCCTTGTACCACCGAGGAGCATGTGTGAGCATTCCACATCAAGCCAAAAGCCCTGGTAGGGCCATAGGCATAGGCCCTGTCTTCTGGAAGAGATTTAGAGCTGGGTGGAGCAAGGATGCTTCAGGGCCAGGGTGTGCGTCCCTCACCCACATGTGCTGCCTTAAACCAATTTCTGCCAGGCAACCTCTGAAGAGGCTCTCGAAGCACCAGCATCTTTCTTCTGCTGGCCTTGGACTTTCTCAGTGGAGGTGCACCTTTGCTTCCTTGTGAGAGGCTTCAAATGCAAGTCGTGCCCTGCCAGGAGGCACCAATAACTTTCTGGAAGGATGACTAGGTTTGCACAATCTGTGTGTTTATGAGGACAGCTGGGCTGTGCGTGTGTCTGTGCCTGTGTGGACAGGAAGGTGGGATGTGTGTATGAGGACAGGTGGACTCTGTGTGTGTGTGTGTGTGTGTGCATGCGTGAAGACAGGCAGGCTGTGCGTGTGCAAGTGTCAGAACAGGCAGGCTGTGTGTGTGTGGTGTGAGGACAGGTGGGGTGTGTGTGTGTCTGTGTGTGAATACAGGACAGGCAGGCTCTGTGTGTGTGGTGTGAGGACAGGCGGGTGCTCTCTCTCTCTCTGTGTGTGTGTGTGTGTGTGTGTGTGAGGACAGGCGGGCTCTGTGTGTGTGTGTGTATGAGGCCAGCCTCGCTCGCTCTGTGTGTGTGTGAGGCCAGGCCGTACGTCTGCTCGTGTGTAGAGAGGCGCTGCCCGCCCGCAGGCCCGCGCTGCTCCCCTCCCGCCGGGCGCAGGCCGCGGAGCGCCGCCCTCACACGCTGCGGGCTGGGCGTCGGGGCCGGCTTCTCCTCCTCCCTCCCGCCGCTGCCGGGCCCCTCTCCTCAGCCCGGGCCCGCCGCCGCCCCGCCCTCCGCCTCCCGTTTCCCTCCTTCCCGCTTCGTCGGCCGGGCCGCAGCCGGCGCGGCCCCTTTAATTCCCCCGCTCCCCTCCCCCGCCCGGCCGATCCAGCCTCCATTTTCCAGCGGATCCGGCACCTGGAGGCGGCGGCGGGAGCGGCCCGCGCCCCGCGCTCGGTTCCGTCCCGGGCATGGCCGCCAACATGTACCGGGTCGGAGGTAAGCGTCCTGGGGGTCTCGTCCCCGCGGCGGCCCCACCGGGCCGCGCAGCGCTTCCCTCCCCTGACTCCCTCCCGCGTGCGAGCGGCGCCTCGGGGGCCCGGCGGGCCGCGGCGGCGGGGCAGGCCCGGGGCGGGGCGGCGGGAGGCCGAGGACGGGTAGGGCGCCGTGGTTCAGGCGCAGTGTCTGGGGCCCGAGGGTACCCCGGCAGGGAGGGAGGCTGGCGGAGCGCGGGGCCTGGAGGCTCTGGAGTGGCGGTCGGAGGCTGGGGTGGGTGAAGCGAGTGGGGCGGGAGCGAGGCAGGGGCCTGGTGAGACGAGATGAGAGGAGGCCTGGTGTGGGGTTAAGTGGGGTGAGGGGCTGCCGTGAGGACCCTCTCCGCGGACCGCGGCATGTGCCGCGCGCGAGACGTTGTGGTCTGCTGGGAGAGATGCGAGTCGGGGTTGTGGGGCACAGCTGGAAGGACTTAGGTGGCGGCCAAGGGATGGAGAACAGCTCTGTTAGAGTTCGAGGGTGCAGGGAGATAGGGCTGTGCCGTCTTGGGCAGAGGGGAGTAGAGGGCAGATCTGGGATTGGGGAATGGGCAAGGCGAGATGTTTTATCAGGACCGAGGCAGTGTAGGAGAGAGAGCAGAGAGGCCATGGGGAACGGAGTCGGGACGGGATGGGACTTGGGGTGGAGTGATTGCGAGGTTGTAGAGGTGTGGACCGAGTAGGAGTTACTGAGATGAGGAGCACAAAGATGGGCAGAGACTGCTGGTAGGCTAGGGGGACTGGCGTGAGGCACGTCCTGCAGATCTTGGCTTCCTCTTCCACTCTTGCTGTTTTGTTGTATGCTTTCCCATTAGTCTTTTATTCAGGGGTCTACTTTTGTCTGATTGCCCTTTGTTTTGACTCGCATGAAGAAAAAGGAGAGGTGATAAGGTTTGGGAGTGCATTTTATAGAATGTAAACTGAAGGTGGTTTGGCATGAATTTGTGCTCGGCCATTTTACTTCATAAAAGCTGTTCTGTGAAGGTTCATTTTCTCCAAGACTTATAGAATGTGTGGGAAGATGATTTTGTGGGGTTCCCTCCTTTTCAAAATGGCCTGTTTCTTGTGGAGTTTTGTGAAACTGGAGTAAAGTAAACAAGGGAAAAAATACAGACAAGGTGGCCAAGCCACCCTGTCTGGCTGCTCTCCATCAACAACTACTTTATGTTCCTTCTGCTTTTCTGGCCTACCCTTACTTTGTGCTCTGAAAAACATTACTTCTTTTGTCACACTGGTACTTCTTTTTCTGTTTGTCTTCAGTTTCTTGGAGGGATGGTGAGGTATGTCTGTTGACTGTTCTGGCTTTGTTTCTTGGGTTGCTAGAAGCTGATAGTTTTTGTGTTAGCATTACTTTGTTTTGGAGATGGTGGAAATAGAAAGACGAAAGGCAAGATGAGTCTTGGAAATTTACAGCTTGATTCCTGGTACCACTTATAAAGGGAGTCGTGTTCTGGAAATTATTCTTTGTTTTTTGATGTTACAGATACCAGTTGTTGTGTGGAATGTTGTCTCTAGTGTTTTGTGTGGCAAAATCTGTACTATGGTCCCCATGAGTGGTGGGAAGGGACCTATGGAGACCGCCTCCAGCCACCCGCTTGTTAGAAGCTCTCCTATTTGAGCAGGGTGCTTGGAATTGTGTCCAGCTGGGTTCTGAGTACCTCTAAGGATGGTGATGCCACCCTTATTTTGGATCTTGTCCAGTATTTGACCATGTTTATGGCAAATATTTGTACCTGTGTGCTTGGTTGGATTTTCTTGTGTTCCAGATGGTGTCTGTTGTCTACTCCTGTGTGTCTGAGAAGAACCTGGCCCATTCAGCACACTGCTTCCCACTCAATAGTTGTAGAGAGCAGAAACATCTCTCCTGAGCCTTTCTTTCCTGGGATGACCTAACCTACCTCTTTCTGTCTTGCTTTGCATGTCCCATGCTCTTGCATGACCACCTCAGTGAACCCTGATGGACTTTGTTCTGTATGTCACTGGTACTAGAGAGCCCGTCAGTTTAAATGATCTCAAGGGTGTTTAGTGGAAGGGCAGAATCCATCCCATTAACCTGCCAATATGGCAGTGGTGCCTGCAAGGGTGTGCTGCGGGCTCCTGGGCAACTTGTTCTACTCGGGTGCCTTCCCACAAAGATGCTGTGCTGGCAGCCTGTGCCACTACAGGCAGTTACCCTGCTCTAGGTGTGGGCCTTTGCTCTAGCCATGGCTGAACTTCCCAAGGTTCTTGTCAACCCATTTTCCAGCTTCTTGAAGTCTCTCTGAATAGCAACCCTGCCCTACCAGTATGTGGTATGCTTTTTCCAAGTCCCCAGACTTTCGGAGATATTGTAGTCCCTATCGAGGTTATTAAAAAAAAGTAATAAGGAAGGATGTTGGTCCTTGAAGGGATTCCATTAGTAGCCAGAAGCCAGATGAAGGTTGTACAGCTAATCACAATCCTTTGAACCTGCTGCTCCAACCTTCACTGTCTGGTTATCCAGGCCACCTTGGTTTGAAGAACGCTGTGAGAAACTTAGTGTGGTCATTTACACAAAGTCAAGGTGTCCAACATCCCCTGCTCTCCCCTCAACCACAGAGCTAGTCTTCTTTGTCCCAGAAAGGGAGTTAGGTTAGTCAGGTATGATTTGCCTTTGGTATATCTGTTTTGGCTGGTTTCAGTCACCTTCTTGTCCTTCCTGTATTCGGAAACAGTGTCCAGGATTTGCTTGGTAACCCTTCTGGGCAAAGGGCAAGGCTGCTGGCTGATAGCTGAGGTAATGAAGTTTGGATTTGACACATTACCATGATCAACATATGGATGGATGCAGCTGCTTCTCTGTGAGCACTCTGCTCAGCGTCAGCCAGAGGAGTTTGTGTTAGTGAGCTGTTTCTGACCTCTGATGCTGGTATCTCCCACTAATGGTTTTGTGCTCTGAAGTTACATGTGAACTCCAGGGCAGGATTAAATCCTGAATGGGATTTATGCACAGTCATTTCATACACTTCCCACTGGAAGACAAACATGCAGCAGATAATCTGTTATTATTCTTGTGGATAACAAATTGTGTTGTATGAACTCCAGACCTAACAGCTGTCAGAAGCAGCTTGTTCACTATGGATCAATAAAGCTCCTAGAAGTATATGTTGACTTAGTAAAGATGATCATCACTTTTGGCCTAATCATGAAACACACTGAGTTTTTGTTCTCAGAAACGGGTGGATAGATACCAGTTCCCTATATGGACTGGGTTTAAATGCATAGTTGACATCTCTTACAGAGGACTTGAAGTGTCTTGTTTTAACATCAGTGTGCAGTAGTTCCTGGATAGAGGAGCTGAGAAGCCTGCACTATGGGTGCTGAAGGGGGCATGCAAGTCTTCGTGGTAGTGTAGCAGAGTGAGCATGTGAGGGTTAAGGGAGTTAAGAGCTGCCATGTAATGGTAAGTGGGTAAGTTGACTGGTGGTATCGAGCTATTTAGAGAAAGCAACTCATTCTCCTGGTTCCTGCCAAGTTTCTACTGGTACATTTCTGAGGGGGAAAGAATTGGTTTCCAGGCAAATGGGGTGTTGGACTAGATGACCTTCAGAGGTCCCTTCCAACCCAGACCATTCTATCATTCATAAGCTAGCATGGTTCATAAAGGATGTGATGCTTTTTAAATGTGTAGGGAAGATGCCAGGGTATCAAATTCCAAAATGAAGTCTGGGATCTTGCTTGTCGCCCAGAAGGAAATCCTGGAAATGCCTGCCTCCAATGTAAGAGAAGTGAAGAATTTCTTGAGAGATGCTGTACAGCCATGAAATAAATGGCACCATGATGAGAGTGGGCTGCTTTTACTTGGAAGGAGTTGTGGTGGGCTGGTGTGCCACTTCATGGAGCGGACTGGCAGTCTGCATGATCACAAACTGTATGGGAATGCTGGATAAATACCAGATCTGAGAAGCCTGGGACTTCTGAGCTGGAATTTGGGGCCTCTGATGAAAAAATGCATGTGGGAGAGAGATGTTCATTGTTCTAGCTAGTGCCAGTCTCTGCTTTCAGGAGAGTGCTGTGTCAGCTGCCTGGAAGAGAACAGGTCATCTTGGTATCAAGAGACTTTGCAACAGCTATTCTATCTCTACCTTTTCTGGGAGAGTTTAACTGTGATGTGACAAGTATTTTTTTTTTTTAGTGGCAGTAACCGATTGAGCCTCACTGCAGGTTTATTGCCTCTCTGATGTTCCCTTCGTGTAATGAAACAGTGATTTTTGTATTTCCATCTTAAACTGATTTGAGGAACTTAAATTATTCCACCTTCCCTCCTCCTCACTCTTTGTTTTTTCCTGGATTATTTTTACTCTGCATTAGCTACCCGATCCGGTTCACTGTGGGACTGTGCGAACAGCTGAATGGGCTCAGTGGGAGGGCTGGGAATGAAGAGATGGGGAAAGAAAGGAGAGGAAGGATGGAGGAAAACCAATTGAAGCCAGCACTTTTGCTGAGATAAAATATGTCTGTTTATGCTTTTGAATGAAAAGCCTTTCATATGTTTTTGACTTTCGTGAGTGACCCTCTTGTTTGGGAGAGATCTCAGCTACAAAATGATCATCACTTTTGAGTTGGGTACATTTAAAGTGCGTTTAAGTGGCATTGGAAGATATGATGGAAGCGCAGTCAAGCACATGTGCACTAGCCATATCTAACATGATTCAAGTAAGTGGAATTATGACACCCCGCCCGGTGCCTGGCATGAGTACCCAGGATTCCCAGCACCTTTATTCCACTGTGCTGGGAACTGAAGCTCCACAACTTACTTAGTGATTTTATTCCCACTTGCTAGTTTAGATCCAATACTGGCATGCCTGCCTCTACTGCAGTCATACTTCTCATTTCAGCATGACCATCCCTGAAGTTTTTAAGAATGGCAGCACGACATCATCTTTCTGTTATTATAGGGTGATATTAATGCGTGCCTGGGGACCATGGTTTGACCTGCACCCCGTCCCGTTACGTACCGCCATTTGGCATCTAGACTGTCCTGGCGTTGTACAACTCCTGACATCCATACTGCTGCCAGAGAGCTGTGAGCAGATGAGTCCACTGGTCCTCTTGACATCACAATGATGTCAATAATATTTTGTGCTTTTCCTGGTAAAGAACTGAGGTACCGAGCTGTTGAGGAAGCTCACGTACAAGCATGTTGTTGAGTATGTAATCCAGATATTTTAACAGCAGGGACATGTGTAAACCCTCTCCTGTCCTCTTGCTTTCAGTGCATGTATATTTTGGGTTGCAGGAGGGGTTACTGTGGGATATTTTTTGCTTTTGTTCCTTTTTGTGGGGTTTTGTTTGTTTTTTTCTTTATTAACTTTCAGCTAAAGTGGACTATTTGAAGGTAACCCAAGGTGACAGTAAATTTATTGGAGAGAGGTATTAAATAACCAGCAAAGATAATAGAAATGAGGGTTTATTCTTGCAAATTGCTAATAGGTTTGCGTGGTCATCCTAGTAGATACAGAACTGCTTCTAGCTTATCGCCTTTCAGCAACAGCCGGGCAGTGGATTTCTTCATCTTTTCCTTTTGTTGTTTCTAGTAATACAAGTTTTATCTTCTTGTGTTCCTTCCCTCTCTCCCCCATATCAGGCTGCTGCAGTATTCATTACCCTCAAACTGGGAGATACTGGAGAAGGATTTGTCAGCCAGCTTAGGTGCGTTGGAGTTTAGACCTCTAACAGTTGGGCCAATACACTCTTTGTGGATTCATAAAGCTGTTTGCAGCTGGCAAAGAGAGTGAAAGCACTAAACTTTATTCTGTCAGAGAGGGGAATCTCCATGTCCCCACCAAGGTGATGCTTACGTAATGTCTCTTCTCGTTCTTCTTAGCTACCTCTTTGACCGTCTTAGTATCACTGGCCCATTGGAAAGCTAGTACAGCAGCAGAGACTGTTTTCTGCTGGATGAATGAGTTTAGGAAGTTTCTGGGCTGGTGTGTGGGAGGCTGTGCCAGGATGGCTGGATGGGAGGGAGGGTTGGTCTAGGGGTGTGGCCTGCCTGTGGTTGGGCTTCTTGGGGTTTGGTGAGACACATCTGGAGAAGGGCCACATGATTATTTACTCCTTGGTGACCCTTGGAGCCCGTGAGTTGTCTTTGGTTCGTTTTGGCTTTCAATACAGGTGAATAAAAGATACTTGATATGCAATTGTGGAAAAGGGAGTTTTAAAGTTTTTAAGCATCTCTCTTCCTTTAACTAGTGTGATTTGAGGTGAATGTAAGAGATTTTCCCTTTTCACTTGCATCCAGTTGTTTTTCAAACAACTTTCTATGTTTTAATCATCCTATCTTTAAATAAATAAAGGGTACTTAATTTCTCTCTAGTAGGAATAGAAAAGACTAAGTTGGTTGCTGTTACTATTTTCATTTCCATTTATAAACTACTGAGCAGTTTGGGGTCACTTGAAAGCATAGGTATAGACTGTCAGAAGTCAGCTCCTATTTCTGCACATCATCTAGCAACAAGTAATCTGTTAAAATTGTTACCTCTGCACCAAATAAGGAGGGTTTTTATACTGCATCTTATGGCTTTGCAAGATGGTTATTTTTTGAAGTCCCAAACAGATAAATAACCAAGCCCTTCAGCTGCTTTGCCTGAGTTTCCCCTAAGGTTTAGATTGCTGGAACTATCAGGACAGTGCTCTTGTAAGTTACAACCGTTCTAGGTCTTCAGTATCTTGTAGCTTGCTGCCATAGATCCAATATATGAAGGCTGTGCTTCAAAATGTTTTTTAAAGTCTGGTATGATTCCTCTTCTCATCTTGTAAACCTAAATTTGATCTGTTGCACTGTCTGTTGTTAACAAGAACTAATGAGTTTCTGCTGTAATTACTTAATGTGTAAGAAAGCACTTCAGTAGGGAAAGACATCGAGGAATTTTTCACATTAAAAAAGACAGAGCCTTCTTTTAGAAGAAACTTTGTTATGCCACAGTTCAAAGGGGGTTGAGCCCTGGTGCTCAGATGAATAATTTAGTTCTCCATTGCAGATGGCAACTTTCTCATGTCCGGTTGGATGTAGGTTCCGGCTCTTGCTGAAGGCTAATACGTTGCTCTCAGTGGTCTTCAGAGTTGGTGCTGGATGTTCAAACACAACAGAATTCCAGTTTTAAATATATCTGGCAACCTTTTTATGTTCATAGATTTCACAAATTTTCTTTAAATATGCAGTAAAGCCTATAATTAATTTAAGGAAGAAAGCATTCTTTTTGAAAGCCTCAGGAAACGTCTTGTCTTTCTCCCCCATGCTGCTCCAGCACTTCTCTCATGCCAGCTGCTTTTGGAAGATTCTTAGTGTATTAAACACTATTTGATGCCTCAAGACTCACAGAAACCATTCTTAGGGAAGAATTCAACCTGTAAAGATAATAGCCTGCATGCTTCTGACTTACTAGTTTACTTAAAAAAAAACACCTTGAAATTTCAGCCTGACCTCTGTGAAAAAGTGTTTCTGTTAACTTACGATAATCTCTGATGAGCTGTTGAGACCTTAGCCCGAGTAGGGGAGTCCCCTCAAGCAAAGTTGTTATTTGTATTTTGGGTGTACTGCCATTGTGGGGATCTGCCCTTTATGTTCATTTTTGTTTCCTGTGGACATTGCTTGTGGGATGTGAATGTAAGTAGTGTCTTATGAGAAACTTGAAGGCTTCCTCAGTTTGTTATTCCCTTATGCCATAAGGAGAGGCTTAAGTCCTGAAGGTTGGAAGGTTTTCTTCATGATCTCCTGCAAAATTAACCATCTGTTTGGTTTTGGTATATGACTCCTAACTAAACATGAGTTTCTGCTTGCCGAAGTGAGAAGGCAGATGGATCACCTTCAGCCCAGCCCAGAAGGAACCATGCACAAGTTCTCCTTTTCCCGATTTTTGGTTGGGTTGTCTTCAGGGGGGAAGAGTGTTCCTGAGGTAATTTTTACTTGACATTGATCAAGGAAATAAAGCAAAGGAATCAGTTGTCAGCTTTAAAGTGAGTTTGCAAGTGAAAGAAGAAATGAAGACTTCTCCAGTCTTTTCCATGTGTGTTACTTGCAAGCTGTTTAGTCTTTGTGATGCCTGGGATTTCACAGCTCTGTTTCTGTGTGTTGCCAGATGCCCAGTTATGAACTGTGTCAGATGTGGCTCATGGTAATGTTTCTGTTAAATTGCACATGATGTGCATTGTGGTTAATTCGGGGACTTTATGCTTTTATGCAAGATGTAGGAGGACAGACGATACTTGATCAAGCATAAAGTTAGTGTGGTGTGAGCAGATGATTCCTGATTTAGCACAGAGCTTGTCCTTACAGAGTTAAGTTGTCAACATCAAATTTGAACCAGCCAAGTGAGACAGTTTCTGTGGATGCTTCTTTAGGTAGCTGTGTCAATTTAAGCAACGCCTGTTCTCAGGCACTTGTTGCTGTACTCACATTGCTTCTTTAGTGTGAGCACACAGTGAATTAGTTTGATTGGGAGACAGTTTTTTGACCTAGGTGAGTTCCTAATCAGGTTTACCTCATGTGTGTCTGCCTTCTATCTGAAGAGAAGCTGTCGCCTGTCACAACTTGAGAGAGTGGTATGAGAGGGTGAGGGGCAAATCAGCTTCACTGGCATTCTTGTTTGAAGGAACACCTGCAAAATTACACCAGGAGTTTTGCATTGTGAAGCCATTTTGCTTTTGACCTGGCACTGGAACCCTTACTCCTGGACTTAATATACATACACCATGGCCCTAAGCAATTAATTCAGATTGGCTAACTGAAGTTTGATATTGCTCTTAACCAACCAACCAACCAACCAAAAAAACACTTAGTTGATGTCGTTGGGTTTTTTTTCCTTAATGGTGGTACTAAACTTTGTCTTGAGTACTTCAGAGGCTCTTTGCAACTCTCTGGATACTTGCAAGGAACATTAAGCTCATTTTTTGTCATTCTCTGTACTGCCTAAGTATGTTTTGGAGAATAATGTTTTTCTTATCTGTCCTTAGCAATGAGAATTGCACTGGAACAGACTGTTCTCTTGGCTGCTACAGAAGAAAATGGTTAGAGTGTAGTTTGAGGATATTCCTTTCCAATGCCCACCCCTCCCCCTCCAAAATACACTCCCATGACTTAAAAAGTTCTAGTCTTACTAGTTTCTCCACCTGCTCAAATGTTTCTGTCTTTTTTATAAGTTAGAACATCCTGGTGTCATCCCTTATAACCCAGCTTTGGGGAAGGGGTTTTCTTCTTTTAAGCCTGGACTATTTCCACGAACTGGTTCATGGTTCTGCCCCACAAAGGGGTGTACTGATGCAACTGCAATTGCATAGGCTCACTGCTTTGCTACTGCAGGAAATGTACAGCTATGTCCTTGGGAACTGAAGTGCTGGAAGAGGTAATACAGAGAAGGCTTTGTGTCCAGATGATTTTGTATCATACTTAAATATCTGATGTAAAACAGTAGAAAAAGTGGTTCTTCAGGAGGATTTAGTGTATGCTTGTCCTGCAGGAAGCTGGTGGGAGGTGACTTAGTGTACCTGAAAGGTCAGTGCTGCATGCAAATTAGTCTCAGTTACAACTGGGATATTGGGAGTGGATTCTTTGAAGTGGGCTTCCTTGTACTGCCATATAATTGATTTCTAGCAGCAACATTGCTTCTTTATCCTCAGGGTAGTACTTTGGAAGTTTATTTCCAGGATTCTTACAAATTCTCTCTTCAAGTCTTGGTAAACAGTCTCCCTACTTTAACTTTGAGCTGTCATCCTTTGTAGCAGTTATTTCAATGTGTCATAGCTCTTCTCTAAGAAGAGTGACCTGTAAAGTGCCACCGATGCCCCAACCTCTTTTTCACTAGTACCAGCAGATACTGTCCTTTGCTTTTTTACACAAACCTTCTGCACACTGAAGACAGCCAACAGTGCAACAAGAAACAGAAATAGTCATGCTGACTTCATCTAAAATTTGTATCTTTCTTCTCCAAGCTGGTTTTTGCTGCCTTCTCCCACTTTGTGATTTTACACTTCTACCAGGAAAGGAACTGTATGAACTCTGTGCCTTGTCTATAGACATGATCTTGAGAGTCTCTGGATCATTGCTACTAGACAGAATGCTTGCTTTCTTCCCCAACATACTGGGTGAGCTTTAGGGACTGCACATGGTCATAATGGCTGAAATCAGAAGTTAACTTGAGTCCAGGACCTGCCTGGAACAGCACTGACAATAGCAGTGTTTGAAGGCATCCAAGAAAGCAAGCAAGCACTTTCATAATTCCCCCAAACGCTGTGGAACCTCCAGTGATTTGCTTTGGAATCTAGTCTGTTAACTGTTTCTGAAATGAGAACCATCTCATATCTCATGATTACCTGTCTTACCTGTCTTACTTTAGTTCGTAACTTTAGTATCTCCCTTTTCAAGATAAGGAACAGTGATCAGATCTTAATTATCTTTAAGTCTTCCATCCTCTTGTGGAATGTTTGAAATCAAACAAAGGATTCAGAACTTAGTAGGGAAGAGCTAATGCGTGGTTAGCAGAGTTGCATAAACCTTGTTTCACTAAAAATCAGGGGGAAAAAAAGATACAGCATAGCTGGATGGAAATTTTCCTTCCTCCTTTTGACATAGTGAAAAACAAGGACGACCTTTGGGAAGTTTCAAATCCCTTAATGCTTCAGAGTTGAGACTGGATCAAACACCCATCCATTTTCCAAGCAAGCTGCATGTCATTAGCTTACATGAATTTTTTTTCTCCAAAAAGGCAGAGACTTTCTTAGAGTAGTGTTCTGTGTGGCAGGTTATTTGAATTTTTGTTTGTAACCATTATAGGTCCTTCAGAGGTCCAAGTGAGGGTTTTTTGTAGCATGTCATGCTACGTGAGAAGTTGTTGCACTGATAAAAGCTTTTATCAGCTCTTTTTTTTAGGCCTGTGTATAACCCATAGTCTTATTACATGGACATTGGTATAAATTGTTGCTTCTTTAGGGTTATGGTTTGATGGTTTTTGAAGGCAAGTCGGGAAAACTGATATGTGATTTTGAACACAGAACAGGGTAAGTTATTTTCTAGATACAAGGTCTGCACATTTGGAAGAAAATGTAATGTGAACATTTTGTTTACCACATGAATATGCAGGTAATCCTTGTTTCTTAAGTGGTTTAAACTTCGGGAATTTTTAAGGTGAGGTAATAAAAGCCTATTCCTGCTTCTTGATGTTCATGGGTTTGATCACATTCTTTACCTTTCAAAATAAGAATGCAGTCTTTAAGAAAGAGATTCATTAACAAACTCAAGAAAATAAACTACCTGTTTCATAAAAGCTTGGTGATTATGGTTTAAGCATGGAATTAGAGAAAGATATTTATATTTACACTGATTATCAGATTCTGCCCATTTTTGTACAGGTTCCTGGCTTGTGGGCACTTGGCAAAAAGTGCACATGTTTTTTCACTTGTATATTTATGGATCTGCCACTACTTTTTTTTCCTTCTTGCTTGCTGGGGGCCGGAATGGCAACTTGTTCTGTGCTTTGCTATTGAAAATAAGAGTAGAAGCTGGTATGAAAGTGAGAATATGGACTTCTGCCATGCGTTTTGAATATGTGAGACTGAACTTCCTTTAGTGCAAAGCAATCTTGAGGGACACTTGTGCCATATGTGTAGATTCAGTGTAGGATTCGATTGTCATAAAAGCTTTAGTTTATTAAATGAAACTGAATTAGTTATCCTTTCCTTACACGTATCCTGACTCTTCACTTTACAGCTCCAGGGTTCTTTCAAGTCATGGTGGTTTTCTTGGTGCAGAAAGGGGAAGTTGAGCTGATCATTCTGCATATCCTTGTGTACATACAGCTGTGCATTCAGTTTTTGGAGATTTTACAGTATGTTAGCTGATAGAATCTGCAGAGGCTATGTGCTTTCTCACCACTGAAGTGTTTGGCACGTGGATATTATGATGATGTATTTGGGTTTTTTAATTGACTGTTGTCTTCTCAATACTCAGGATTGTACAGGCACCCTTGTTACACTGTCTCTACACCCTCCAGGAGGGTAGAAGTTAACTTTTCCTTGTACTGGCAAGTCTTGTAGGAGAAATGAGCATTTTACAAAACAACATTGTAAATTAAGATTTCCTACACATACAAATTCAGTGTGTAATTAACTAGACATAACTGCTGTTCTGGAGGGAGCATGCTCACAGAGCTCTCTGCATAGGCCAACTCTCAGTGTCTATCTACTAAACCTGGAAAGGTATGGGAGCCAACAAAGGAGTCATGCTGTAGAAAGAGTATTAGCTGCCAGGCTGAAGTAGGAAGTCATAAAGGGAAGGGTAGGGCTGCAACAATTCCTTCAAGAGTGTTTTCTAGCCCCAGTCTGGGAAGGTGCCAGTACATCAGGAGAATTTGGCTGTGGATTGCTTCGCTTGTGCACGGAGCCATCCTACCCTCATTGAAATGTTTATAAATATCTGAGGGCTGGGTGTCAGGAGGAACAGGCTCTTCTCACTTGCTCCCTGTGATGGAACAAGGAGCAATAGATGCAAGCTGCAGCACAAGAGGTCCCACCTCAACACAAGGGGGAACTTCTTTACTACAAGGGTCACACAACACTCGAACAGGCTCCCCAGAGAGGCTGTGGAGTCTCCTTCTCTGGAGACTTTCAGGGCCCATCTGGATGTGTTCCTCTGTGACCTGAGCTAAATTGTATGGTGCTGGTCTGGCAGGAGGGTTGGACTCAATCTCTTTGGGTCCCTTCCAACCCTTGGTGTCCTGTGATCCTGTGCACCGTGGTTGCAATGTCTTTAGACCCGATGGTGATTTAAAATACTTGTGAGTGCCAGCGCCTGCTGGGTCCTGTGACTCGTACCTCTTTAGGATGGCAGCCTTCCTCGCTGCAGGAAGCCTTGTCTGGTTTTACCTGACTTGGGACTGTTTTCACTGCCTGGCTAGAGACAGGATAGTTGCTGTTTTGGAGGGATATGCACACATGGAGTTGGGCTGTTACTGCAAGTTTATACTTAGGAAGTTTATGGCAGGCTTTGGGTTTAAGAAAGTGGTACGGTGGTGTGTTGATCAGTTAGTGAAAACCAGGCTTATTCTTCTTTAGCAGTAAGAACTTGTTGCTTAGGTCCTTTTCGCATGTTTTGTTCTGGATAAGCCTTTTTTATTGAAACTAGGCAGCTAATCTCAGGAGTATGTTGTGTGAGCAACGGTTTCTTCTCACGAGCATATTCCCTTTTGAGACGTGTATCTCAATTAAAGATTTCAGTCAAGGCTTATTTGTTTTGATCACTATCCTCATGAGCCTTCTGACTTGGTTGCTTTGCTCAGAAGAGCAAAACTAGCTTGATTTCGCTGGGGTGCGTCAACCTCTCCTTACTAAATGTATTGATGGTTTGCTGTTTATGGAGCAGGGATTTCTGCAGGAGATACTGCTTGCTTTTGCTCTGCCCCTCACTAAATGGCAATAGGTAATTTGATGCTTGGGTTGTTGCTCCATTTCCAATCTGTTTTTAGGTGTCCAGTGGTAGTAATGGTGATGCCCATAGCACAGCAAGCTGAGGACAAGGCAGTGTGTATCCTGTGTGCACTAGCCACAAACACTGCTGTCCAGTAAATAAGAATTGAACTTGTGCTGACAATGTATCTTTAAAACCATTAAAGACGTTAATTGTAAATACCTGGTTCATGTATACTGCTGGGTGTGTTGGACCACATAAATCTTTCAGTGATAGAAACAGCTGTTCCACTTTCACATTTCTGGTAATGAAAATGTTGTGCTGGTGAGGCTTCTTCTGTTGAAACTCTATCTGTTCTGTAACTAAACATTTCATCAGGTGACAGCTGCTGTGAGAGTTGCTGGGTTTTGAACAGCCAGAAGGCAAAGGAGACCTATGTTCTGCCAGGTGAGATTCCTTGACTTGTAGACTGAAAGCAATATAGGCTCTCCAGTTCCCTCTGTCATAGGAGCATAGACCAGGGGGGCTTGTATTATCCAAAATGTAAAGTGATTGACAGTTTTGGGACCAAGCTGTCAAATAATCTGAAAACTGGAGGTGGTTAAAAGAAACTGGCCCAAAGTTGAATTTGAGCCCCAGAGTATGAGAGGCATCTATTTCCCTTAAAAGAAATCATAACGTTAAGGAGGTCATCATAATTGTATGCACTCTCTTGATGCTCATCTTTAATTCAGGGCAGCAGCTCTGTGGATTAGGCAGGGGAAATACTTGTACCTGTGAAGTTACATCTTTATCACGTCTGGAAATGCACATTTGTACCCCACAGCAGTAATGAGTAGCTTCAGCCTCTCTCTGTCCTGAGTGCATCTCTAGGCAAATGCAGCACACAGTGTATAGAACTTTTGGAGGTAAGGTAGGGAGTATCCATTCAGGTCAGTACTTGGAAAGTGCTTGTAGCTTGAAAGGCAATTTGAGTTGGGAAGGATAAAAATACTTCTGGGCATTTTTGCAGTTTCATCACTTAAAGGCCCATAAGTTTATTAGATAGCTCAGACACATCTAGTTGTATAAAAATGCAACCTCTAGATAGTGTATGGTTTTTCTTTTGTGGTAGCCATTCCTAATTTTCTTTTCCATGAACTGATGTAGACTTAATCAACAGCTGACATGAAGAGGGTAGAGCAGGAACCTATTTTACAATAATGTCTTAAAAGCATATAAGAGCAGAAGGTAAGTCTGATATGTTTATTCTAAAGAGAGAACAGTTCTTTCACTTCCTTTGTGGAAATTTTCCATCTTCTGTGGTCCATAGGCTGTGGTTCTAGCTGCCGTACTGTTGTAGGCATGGCTCATACCCATGTAATACAGCAGTGCTTTCTAGTAAGTTGTGTATATTCTCAGCTTCAGAAAAACAAAACAAACTATACAATAGAAAGGCTTTTTTGATAGTTTCACCTATGCAGGTACTTCTGCTCTATGACAGTACAAGCAAGAAGAAGAAATAAATTGAGTTTGAGTCAGAAGGTGCATGATGTTACTTTTACTGTCTTGTGGCATTGCCGCACTCTGTCATTGCTTTCACATGATCATAGGGAATGTCATAATGTGCACAAATGATGCTGATAATTACCATCACAATGTGGATGCATGGGTGATTAATTCAGGGACTGAGTCTAAGCTGCAAGCTGTTGTGAAGCTGAGGGATTGAGTCTTCAACCTTGGTTGAGGTGGTTGTGTTGTGAGGGGTGAGTTTTGTGTATTTCTGTCTGTTGCTGTTGGTAAGGAGATGTGCTGTGCATGTGTGTTGCAGAATGGATAAGTTAGTCCATTTCTTCACTCGTGGAAAGTAGGAAAGCCATTAAATAAGCAAGGGCAGGCAGCCTGTTGTGTTTGAAGGGTCTGCCTTGCTTGCTCTACTTTTCTGTCCCTGGACTGTATTTTTTTACTGTACTCTTTCCTTCCTGTTCTGCGGTAGGAGCTGAGATGCATATCTTCCTGTTGTTCAGAGGTTTGTTAGTTTTGTCTCGTTCCCCATCCTCTCCTTCAGCTCAGGGCCCAGAGACTCTGGCAGTTGTGTGTATACAGGATGTCTCCAATTGAGAACTGGATTGTAGGGAACTTGCAGAGGGTTTCTGTTGTTCAATGCGTCTGCAGTTGTAGCTGTCTTGACAGCAAACTGGGAATAACATTAGTTGGGTAGGCAGTATGAAAAGGATCCACTTCAACCCACATTATGGAAGCAAGCTGGAGATGTGGGGGAAGTGCTGCTCAAGGGGGAGGGAGATATTTTGGACTGTAGGGGTCAGTGGAGCATGGTGCTGTACCTTCTTTAAACCCTGTGTGCAAGAAATCATCCTTCATGGGTTTTGTTCCTTGTGGAACAGTTTTATAGTTTTCTCACCTGCTGAAGCATTGGAGAGTGGTTTGTTGAACTTAAAATTTCTTTGTGGTGCGTGTGGAACAGTGTGCAACTCGAGCATTTCTCTGTGCAGGATGGCATTTTAATTTTAGTTAAAGTCTTTAAAATCTCCATGAAAAATGCAAATTACTCCTCTCAGTTTTGCTCACATTCTGGTTTATGTGATTTGCAGTGTGCTTGGCAGTGCTTGCAAAGAAGAAACTATTTTCCAGGTAATCTGAGTAATGGGAAATAGGTCTCCATTAGTTGCATAGCTACTGATGGAATGCTTAGCATAGTTGTGAGATTAGTCTAAAACATGGATGAGACTTACTGGCCTGTACATTTGTGATGTGATGAAATCATCATGGTCTAGATATGCATCTCTACACTGTGTCATGTGTCATCTCTTGGAGAATCTTGTGGGACAGATTCAGTTCCACCATTCAGCTAGCAATGTGCGCTTGGCTGTTCTCTGTGAGGCTGGTTTGCAGTTGCTGATCACAGAGTGGATTTGTGGATGTTCCTGGTGCTGAGCAAAACAACGTTTTGGGGTTTTTATTCTTCACAACTGTTGGATACCACTGTGAGCTATTCTTTGGTAAACCATTCATCTGTGATAAACTTCTCTTAAATCCAGGCTAGATTTTGCAATCAATAAACTGTAGCTATCTGAAAAAAATGAGTTAATGTTCACTTGAGATAGAAAGCATCTGTGAGAATATGTGCACACAGAAAACCTGTTAATGGTGTGAATCGTGAATGTTTGTAACAGTCACCTGAAACCCATGGAACTAGACAAGGTCATAATTTCAAGACAGAAATTGACATTTCTTTTAGTTTTTGTGAACACTGATTGCAGATTACATTTTTGCATTAGCCTAAGCCCAAGTATGTGAAAGGAAGGGTAGAAGGTTAACTTGGGGATGAAGTGGAGGGTAAGAACTTGTCCATTCTTCAGGTGGTGAAAGGTGACCAGCGAGCTTGGAGGCATCTCAAAGCTTCCCCAACCTCCTCTGCAGTGCCTCTGTAGGCCATGGGTGGTTCTCTGTGGGAGAAAAGATTTCTGTTTCTTCTGCTGATCTGTAAATTGTTTAATGCCTGTCATTGTTATTTCAGTCAGCAGTTGTTAATTGCTGAAGCTGTCAAATATGTGTTTTGGTTTTCTGACTTCTGATAGAGTTGGTCATAGTAATGTTGAGCCTGTTGTTTCCCATTTGTGTGCTGCACAGAGTGGGTGCAGGGAGTGGAAATTCAGGGTCTGGTTACTTGGGCCTTTTAACCATTTCTGGGAACTTCGTTTTTCCACAAACCAGATGTCCAATCTAAATTCCCTAGATGAGATCATTCTCCAGTCTAAAGCCTGCAGGGAAGTGACATTTAAGAGGAACCAGCTCTTGCAATTAGAAAGGAAGTTTTGGAGTTGCTCAGATGTGTTAGTATGTGTGAAGATAGCTGATGATCATTCTGGGTGGTCTGGAGCACACAAGGCACCAAAATATAATAAATCTGGTGTAGCATTCAATGCTTTATTAGCCCTGCATATGGTTGCATAATCCAAGATATGCACTGCTTCAGTATTGATGTGGCAGCTTTGTCACTTACCACTTCAACAAAAAACATGTTGAGACTTCATGGTCAAGGTGTCTTTAACTCATGAAATGTGGTGGTTTGTTTTGTTTGGTGTGGTAGGTTTTTTGTTTGTTTGTTCTAATATCTAAATTGTCACTCTTGCGATTGTAACCCCTGGGACTCGACTTGTGATTGCTCTCCTAAGGCAGCCCAGCCCAGTTAAAGGGACATGAGAGCACTGGCGTTGTTCGCAGATAATGCAAGATGCAGGCCCTGCTGGCTTTGCCTAGCGCTTGCTGCTGTGCTCTTACGTCTCCTATTTTAAGTAGCTTGGCCTGTTAACTCCAAGGAGACATACAGACATCAGCTGTAAGCAGGAGTCAAAAAAAATAGAAGTTGACAAATGTTACACGGAGAGTTGAAAATTCTCCTGTAGGGCAAGATGGGTGAATGCTCTGGTGTCTCTCTGGCCACCCTGGAGATAAGAACTCTCTTGGTTGCAGCTTTTCAGGAGCAGAGGTTCTTGAGGACTGTCTCTTCCTCCGCTCAGAGGAAAGAAGACACAAAAGTATCGCTGACACCAGCTGCCCTTTTAATAAGCATGCTGGGGATTTGTGGCCAGCAGCTTCGGTAATTGCCTCCATTTACAAACGCCAGCATTGCTAAACAACCATTCATCAGTAGAGCACCGTGCTAATGTTCATTGCAGGATTACCTTAGTCGTGCCTAGGGGCTACGGCTCCAAACACAAATGAGCTGGGAAATCTGGAGGGAAAACGCCTTAAATTCAGCAGATTGGAAGGAATCGTTGTTAGATCTGCATGCAAGACCAGCACCCGGGGTGGGTGGCTGCGCTGAGGTGAATTCGGCCATCTCTTTGCCTCTCTATAAGGGTTAGGGTTCGCCTTTCTGGAGTATTGGGAGATAAAGACCAAGGACATTCAGGACTCTTGAGCTTCTGTTTCCTTACCTGTAAAAAGGCGTGTTTAAGCTTAGTAACAGCATATAGTTTATATGTTACTCCGTGATGCTTCTCTCATTTTTTTGGAAGGCACTACCTTGGCTAAAGAAATAATTATCTTCCTGTAACTTAAGATGTTTATCTTGCTTGAAAATACAAGCGTTACTTACCAGCTGGGTTTACTATAGTAGTTTTATTGAGGGCATTCTAGTATAATATAGGTGTAAAAGATCAGGAAGTAGAGGAAAGGATAAGAAAAGAAAAACTATTTGGCTTCTAAGTAAATGGGCAGTAGTTGAAAGGTAAGCTGGAGGGGAAGAGGAAAGATCACATATTGCCAGTGAGAAGTGGCTGGACGTTGATAAGAGGAGGAAGCAAATAAAGACAACAGTGTGAACTGATCTGAAAAGGAAGATCATATGGTTTACTTACCAGGCTGACAGTAGAACTCCTTTTTTTTTTTTTTTTTTTTTTTTTTCCCTGGGTTTTTTTAGAGGATTTGTTGCCTTCTCTCTCTGTGTGTTCCTTATACTGGCATGAATTTTGTATTTCCTCACTTGAAGTCTTGCATGTAGTAGGAACATCTGAAATAACTGTTTGTGCCAGGAAATTAGTTTGGTATGGTACCTCAACAGGTATACCTGTGAGACTTTGTTTTGATTTCTAGTAATACGTATTTTAAAAGAGTGTTGTTGTTTTTTTTTCTTCTTTTTGTTAGATTATGTCTACTTTGAAAATTCTTCGAGTAACCCGTATTTGATACGGAGAATAGAAGAGCTCAATAAGGTAAACATTTTTTTCCATCAAATGTTTGAAGTTAATTGAATTTATTATGTGTTTGATTTGATTAAAATCAAGACAATTCTTTAGCAGTTCTCTGGTCATTATAGGTTGAAAATACTCTTGTTCTGATAATTTTCTGGAATGCTTTGAGATCTGCTGGATTGTTCTCCTTTGGTATGAAAGGACTGAGCGTCCATGGCAGGTCATTCTCGAGGTGATTATGCCCACCTGTAGGGCAGGACGTTTCTGCAGTTCTTCAGTTCCATGCCAGGATTATGAGATAGAGAGATAAAATAACAGTTTTCCTGGAGGATGGAGAGCTTTGTAATTTGATCTTTCCTGGGGGAAACTTGCTCAACAGGAAGGTTTGGAGCCTTTATCTGCTTTCTCAGACTGTCTTTGCTGGGTGCCCTTTGGGCCAGTCTATTGTTTCTTCTCCCAAATTTCCCTTTCAGTGGTTCTAAAAGAGAAGCATGATTGCTTGTGTGTGGTAAGCCAGCTGAAGTACTCCCTGCTGAAATTTTACCTAGTTGAGGGAGGGAAGCTGTTGGCTGTGTCCTAAACATGCCACTTTCTCAGGTTTAATACCAGCCTGTCCATTGCAGCCCATACAGAATGGGATTGCAACAGCATTGGTTAGGATTTGAATTTAAATTAACTTTCTAAAATTAGATCTTTTTCTTCAGCCACTGGTGATGGGAAAACATGTCTTTACAAAGCAGCTTACTAGGTATAAAAACAAAGAACCTAAAGGCTAGGACATCCTTGTAGCCCCTTCTTTTTCATGAAGATCTTTTGAAAAAGTACTTGCTCTGTTAGCAAAAAGGAGCAAGTTCTTAAAATGTTTACTATGAGTCTGTACCCATGGAGTATCAGTAGCTGTATTCCATCATTTTCAGAGTTCAAATTTGCTGATGACTTTATTAAAAAGTGTTATCTTGTGGCCTTATTTTCTCCATTCTTCCGCTCCTTTGAAAAAGGAACTTACAGCCTGGATCTCTCATCTTGGTGTGGCTCCTGCTTAAGTTGCAGTTTCTCTCACCTGCTCTTTGAAATTAATCTTTCAGGTTGAAAGGAATGTGCCTCATGTTGCCTTTTTTCACTGATTGAAAATTTCACAAATGAAGCCTGGGCAGTTAAATGAAATAGATAATTCAACGTTGTATGTGTCTGTGTTTTACCAAGATGGCTCCTGCCTTTGTATTTTAGTTCCCAAAAGTTCTGAATTATTTAAGAGAAAAGGATAGAAGTTCTGCAGACTGTACCAAAAAGTGGTAGAACTGGTAGGCTGCAAAGGGAAATACTTGTCCATATATATGTTGTCTGTTTTGGCTTGTATTTGGGGGTTTTATGTTTATTTATGTTGACAAAATTGGTGTTCTAAAAGATGAAACTTTTCCTTCACATTTTAGCAACAATCTATATATATTGACTATTTATTTTGTCTCCTTGTGGACAGATTGCTGGTCTACTATCTTTTTTTTTTCTTCATTTGTATTTTAGAGACAGTAGATTGGCTGGGACTAGTAGGGGAAATACACCTTCTGATTTGTACATTGTATAAAGTACACAATTTGCCAGGTGTCATCTTGCAAGTGATTGATCAGCTATCTCATTTTAAGAAAAAAAGCCAAACATTTTAAAAATTCAGGTTTTTGGGGGTATTTTTTGGTATATTATCACTGGCACAGCTTCTTTGGTTCTCTTTTTGGAATGTTTGGTGGGGTTTTTGTGTGTTGGTCATTGTTTAGCTCACCAGGAAGAAAACCTTTTATGATTTTTATGAAAGTAACAGTGACTTGGTTCTTTCTTGCTTTCCTGATGACCTACATAATCTGGAGAGCACACTGAATCTGAATTCTGTTGTTACACTTCACTGCTAATTTTATTTAATATTTTAAAGATTATTTTAAATTCTCCTTGATGTAGGCATCACCTGAAAAAGTAGTAAAGTGGCTTGTTAATATGTTGTAACTGCGGGCAAGTGTTGTGGGGTTGATTTTTTTTTTTTTTTTTTTTTCCTCACCCCTCAAAATATCTGTAGCTGCTAAAAATTATGGTCCCACAGAAACAGTTCAAAGGGAAGGTCCAAAACTGGTTTTCCTGCCATGGAATGGATCACACTGGAGTTTGTGTGTTATAGACTCAATTGTTTTGGTTGGAAGAGACCTTTAAGATCAAGTCCCAACTGTTAGATAAGGTGCGTGCAGCTGCAAGGTGCTAAAAGGTGATGGTATGTAGGGCTTGTGCAAAAGTCGAAACTAGTTTGGACTAGAAATGAAATTCTGAGTTCAGTGTGTGCAGTTCCATTCTTCATTCATGCTCATTTCTTTTTTTTTTTTTTTTTCCCCTATTTCAGACTGCCAATGGAAATGTGGAAGCAAAGGTGGTCTGTTTCTACAGAAGAAGAGACATATCAAGTACACTTATTGTCTTGGCTGACAAACATGCAAGTAAGCCTGTTTGTGGTCAGGTTGCTTCTATACAAACTGTCAAACATGGATGAAACTTTGATACTGCAATTACAAATATCAATGTTATTATTCTTAAATGCCCCTTTTCTGTAGTCATCTTCAGCAGTTTGCCTAACTTGTTTTCTCTCTCCCTCTCCTACCACCCTTGTTTGTTGTTTTGTTTTTTTTTTTCTCAAACCTCTTACAACCTCATTTGGTGTGTGGTTTGATTATGGAGAGGACAAGACAGAAGTTTTCAGTTAGACCTGACTAAAGATACCTTCATTGCTCCACAGAAGTGATTTTTTTAATTTTGAAGATGAGCAAGTATTCTCCCTATCTCATATATTACTTCCTGGTATTACTTGGTTTGTTGAGTAGATGCAGGGTGATGGACACAGTACTAACAAACCAGAGTTACCAAAACAGACATGATGAAAGGGAGAAAAAGATTAAGCAGGTAGAGTTATTAAACTGTTTTTACTTCTGAGCAATGAAATATGTGATATGTAGTTGTTCAGATGGCTTAAAATGTAGCAAAAACCATGGAGGGCCGTGTCAGTCCTTGTAATTCAAGGCACACAGCTAAATGAAAAAGAAGCAATCAGATCTGGGCATGTCGAACTTACGATTTAGCTGCCAAGCATCATTGTCTTTTAATGTGCTTCTTGGTGTATATATGAATAGACTGTGATGTATATGTAACACAGCTCTACAGCCTTGTACTGCACAGGGATTGATTAAATTCAGACTTAACAATGAATAATAATGTCTTGCTGTGTTCACAGTGCTGTAGTGCCATTGGGAAAAACATGTAACAGAACTAGCCTCTTATTTATAAATATGTGAATATTTTCTGTTGTATATTTAAAGTCCCATCATTGCAACCATACCTTGGGAAGAAAAAAAGTCATGTGGCATTGAGATGCAATTTGGCTGTGTTGTGGAATTGTGGTAGCAGGCAAATCTTTTTTGATATCTCTTCAGTGCAGCAGTGTTCATTTTATCTGAGAATACTGAAGCTTAATAGGAGCTTCACCATAAACAATATAACTATTGATTCCTTCATCTGTGTCACATTTCACTAGATTTAGTAAAGAAACCAGGTCAGAATGATTCAAAGAAACTCATGTGTGAGGCTGAAAATGAAAAAACGTTTTAAGCCACCGCAGAATCACAGAACCTATATAAGTGCTCTTTGAACCTGCAAAGGCTGAATTCTTTTGTAGTAAGAAATTCTAAGATTTTATTTTAATGCAAACAAATAATTCATTATTTGCATTCATTTGAGTTTGAAAGACAGGAAAATTCTTCTGTAGCATAATCCTGTTAATAGAGCCACTAGAGAAAACTGAATCTACCTCTTAGTCTACATTTCATTAGTAACTAATGTTTTTTTCCAGTATGTTTCCTTCTAGTGCAGAATAAAATTGTTACTAAATGACTCCCATTTATTTAGCTAGATCTGCAGTTGTGTGGCTTCCGATCTTCTTAAGGAGGGAGGAGAGTAAAATTTAGCTTTTGGACAGCCATGAGTTCTTCACTCTGGGGAAAAAAAATAATACTTACACCCTTCACAATATAATGAAATTAAATGTTGTGGATGTTAAGATCCTAGTGCAGATAGTCAGCACTGTCACTGACTTGGAGTTCATTTCCATAAAGTCTCCTGTTGCCTCATTTTGATGCGTTTGCAGTAGATGTACGTATCTGCATCACTGATCTTTTAACTGCCTTTGTTCAGCTGATTAATGGAGCTTTTTGACTGCAGACATTTCTGGATTCACACAGTCTTCTCTTTAAGATGCCTTTATTTTAGACCTACTGTTGAGATGAGTGCACTCAGACAAATGATGGGAAGATATAGTCAGGACATGAATGGAAAAAATGTATATATGTATAATCTGTAATGTTTTTTTCATTTCCAATAAAGAAAGGAAAAAGAGGTGATTATCAAATGGATGTTGCAAAGTTTAAAAAAAAATAAATACCCCCCCCAGCTTATGCTGTAGCTTGCATAGTCCATCAGATATCTCAAACAGGCAAGTCTCAGATGCATTTTCTTTTTCTCATAACTTTATAAAAAGAAGTTATTTGGAACCAACGTATTTTGTAGTTGGTGGCTATAAAATAGTACTTGATATAAGCAATCTGATTCTTGGATTTTATCTGTGATCTTACTATTTTTATCATATGATACAAAGCGTGTCTGAGCTGTCCTATAAATTGTTCAGCCTTATAATGGCTTCCATATGTTGTAGGCACTTTTTATTCATAAGCCTCTTTAATCTCCTCACAAGTTATTCTAGGGAGTTTCTCCACCTGTTTGTGAAATGAACTTGCTTCACCAGTAGGAGACTATTTGGTGTTCTTGCCCAAAGACTTTGTAGTGGTTTAAGATAGATATTGTATGGAAATAACATTGCAGACAGAACTTGGTGGAAGAGAAGTTTACTCCTCAAGGTACTGTTGGATGCTATGGCTGTATATATGTATATATATATATATATAAAAATTCTCTGTCTTATGTAGTTTCTCTTAAGTATTTCCAACAGCACAAATAACCTCCTGACCTCCCTTCTAGCAGTTCATCCCCACCATTCAGATACTTGTGATCTGCCTTATGACCGCAGGTGCTTCATCAGAAGTTATCATGATCTTTAAAAGAATGAGTAATTAGTTGGTAGTGATGGGAGAACTGAGTATTTAGTGCTGGTTGGTTTGGCAGGTTTGTGGTTAGTTTTCAGCGGCTGAAGTCCGGGTGCCAGGCACGCATGGCTGCATGGTTTTGTAAGTGCCAAAACTTTTAAAAATAAGTGGTGGTGTTGCTCAGTCAGTCTGAGAGTTGACTGAGACCTGTGTACCTCAAGAGGTAGAGTGGTCTGTTGAGTTTGGAAGGTTAACAAATTTTAGGTAATTCCAGTCTAAATGCAGTTGGACAGTAGCTTCACAAATGAATTCTTATTGATTTCTTCCATTTTATCCCTCTTCTTCATTTTCTTCCAACACTGCACATGCAAATGTGCAGTTTCGTTAATCTACTAAGGACACTTTGGCTCTGTCATTACTGAGAGTAGGAAATGGTGTTTTTTCTCATCTGGGAGTGATGCAGTGAGGAATAATCTGCTAAATGTCCAAACAGTATCTCTTTACTCCGTATTCTACCTTTAATAGTGGCCATGGCTGGAAAAGATGATCACAAGAGGTTTTAGAAGAGATCATAATGGAATGACTTGATTAATGTAGCAGACTCGTTTCTGAAGTGTCCACATATAAGGATTTCTATTTGTTAAAACTTTCATGGATTTCTCTAGCTATGAATCAGAACCTGGGTTTCAGAGACAACAAGGCTGAGACTTAACATAGACCTTATGATAGTGGACCTGGGCAAAGGAATGTGGTGTGTTGTTTGCTTCTTCAGATGTAACACTTTTGTAATATCCTTTCAGGCTGCTTAGTTGAGGTGTTAAAGAACCACGAATAAGCTTTGTTTGCTACCTAAGGAGCTGTTGTGCGGGTCCCAAGCCTTTCCTTTACTCTGTTTCCAACTTTTGGACCTTATTTTGAAAATTTATTTTCTTTACTTTTTTTTTTTTTTTTATTGATAACCATGCTAGGTAATTCTTCTGCTACTACGGACTGTCTACCAAGCTAGAGTGCTCTCTAAACCTAATTTCTGTATCTTGTTTGCCTTTGTGTTTCTAAATTCTGCCATGTAGCCACCTGTACAACATTCAGAATGCAGAAAGAGGACTGGTGCTTTCTGCTTTGGGTGTTGTAGAAAGCCTAATCTGATCTGTAGCAAATTGCTATTCTTTCTAGTGTCTAGCAAATATTGATGTTTAATTTCACATCTCACACACCCAGTCATTTTAAATTACAATTGCTGCCTCTTGGGTTTCTCCTGCCAACTCAAAGTTTACACTTTCTAATTATTTTTCCCCATATATGTTAGCTTTCACATGGAGTTTGCTGTTTGTGTCCAATCTGCTTGTCTTTCATTCCCAATAGAAGTTTTCTTCAAGCTTTGTTAATGTGCTGATAATGATACTGTCGTGAAAAATCAAATAATACTTAATCTAATACATTCTTTGCAGCATTCTGCGGCTAGTTCTGCATAGCTGATTTATTCCTGTTTGGTTACGTCTAAATGCTTAGTTTTAAATCTGCATCTGTCAAGCGGGGAGATTAATTTTTAAGTTAGGCTTTAGGAGAGTATTGAAGTCCCAATATACTGCACCTTCTGTATGCCCATACCCCTTATTCTGCAGACTATGGTCCTTATTTCTCAGGGGCCACCATTCTCTGAGATGCAGTCTGCTTCACTTAGAGATTGAGCTATAAGAATGTAAAATGCAGCTATGTCAGACAGGCTTGTCCTGGAACTTGAGTCTGGGTCAGCCCCTGCTGAGATTTATAGTCGACTTAAGCCTTTGCTGTCTGTGCAGAGCTGGTGACAGGGTATTGGTTACAGTTTTTGTCAAAGCCACTTTGCATGACTTCAGTGAGGCAGAGATTCTGTGCTAGATTCAGCCCTATTTTCTCTTCTTCCCTTGGTTCCAAATGCATTTGCCAGGTTCATCCTCTTCAGCACTAAATCATGGCTGTGGGAGAAAGGAGAGATGCTTGTGTGGATTTCTTTGTATGTTATTTTTTGAAATATTCCTACCTCTGTCTTTGAGAATTGTGACAATTTTACCTGTGTGTGTGTGCGAAGTCATTTGTTACCTGTAGAAATGTCTGTCTTTTTAGAGGAAAGAAAAAACATTGTGTTTTTTTCACTTTGAAAGACTGTGCATAGCAGAAGTGGCATAAGAAAGAAATGCATGCTTCCCACTATCCTTACTTTATTACAAAAGCTAGAGACATAAATAAAAGACTAGTTTGAAGATAAGCCTACCTGAAGGGATTCAGTTCCCAAGGTTAGCTTGGCTGTGCTGGGTGTTTTAATTTTGTTTGTAGATTTGAGTGGTGTGTCGTGGTTGATACAATTAAATTTTTTTAAAAGCTCCAGGCTATTAAATATACTGATGATGTTAAGTATTTTAGGTTGCTCCTATTAGGATTTTTCATGCATTACACAGTGCACTACTCTCACTCTCCAAAAACTGCTGTAAGTGCAGGCATTCAGTGCCTTTTCATTTGTGCATCCTTCAGTTTTTAGTCAAGCTATCTTGGAACTCAACTTGCTGACTTGTTTGTGGATTGCTGCGGGTATATTTATAGTGTACGTCAGCACCCACAATATTAATTTTCAACTAGAACAGAATCCACTTCAGTAAGTAAGTTGCAGAACCATGAAACTGTGGCACAAATGTAAATTTAGTGTTCTAGTTCCTAGGAAAGTGTTAAAATGTGAGCACATACTGCTGTATGCTTAACAGCTCATGTGCTGTAAGAGCTATTGTACGTTGCAGTCTGGTTTAATTATGCTACCTTTTTTTTCCCCCCTTCCTTGCTGGAACAGCTTACCTGAGGGGCATATAAACGACAGATTTTTTTTTTTTTCCCAGGACAGTAAAACAGTGATAAATTGTGGGGAACCTGAAGGTACATAATTTTTTGTCACCCCCTTTGGCATAATGGCAGCCTATTTAAAATTAAATTAATTTTACTGTTTTATAAAACAGATCTCTGCTTTCCAATTGCTTTATTTTTAGGATAAATGTGAGGATTATAGTTAACTAATCTTAAGGGTGTATAAATCATAACTATGCCTGTATGTGTTTCTGCGTAGAAAAGGTTCTTGGCAACAACTGTTAAATTAAGCTTCAGGCACGAGTCCGCTCTTTGAGAGTGCTGCTGCTGTAAAAATTAGAGTTTTACAATTCATGTATGAGGCTCATTCTACTACAGTCTGGGAAACTTATCCCATAGGTTTGGAAAATGCAGTAACTGCCTTAATTTGTTAGGGAAGGAAAAAGTCTGGATGTTTTCTTTTCCAGTCCTTCATCATGGAGAAGCTTAGCTTTTTAAAAAATATTTTGCCTTTTGCAGCTTTATCTTGCATAATTGACAAGATACTTACTGATGAACACAAAGCATATTGATAGTTTGTTTCTTACAAGGTGCCTAGAGATGTTTTGGATCAGTTATGTATCGATCTGGGTGTGATTTCATGTATTTAGCTTGGCATTAATTTAAAAACTGTTTGGATTGAGATTGGATAGCTCAAAGCCTGAGGTGGTGGATCCTGACTGCAGAGTAAAGCAAGGTTTTGAAATGCAGGAGCATTGTACTCAAATAGTGTGGTATGATAGGGCAGGGTGGGGTTGCTAGAGTGGCCTTAGGCACCTGGTGACATTCCAGTTAATCTTGTGTCTGGCTGTGGTTGGGATGAAGAGGAGAAAACACATTAAATAAAGAAACCAATCTTTTTTAGTGAACATTTAGTGCAAAAGCTGTTGGGATAGCATAGGCTGTTACCTCGAAAGAGGAGTACAGTCTAAGGTAGCTGATGCCTGGCAAAGAGGAAAGACTTCAGTTTTACTGCCTTGCACATGGTGTGTCAGCTTCTTCCTCACGAATCTAACAGTGCAGTGATGGTCTCCAAGAGCAACTCTCTTCAGAGCTTGTCTATTGGTAGCAGATTTCTGTGGCTTTCAGCTTGGCAAGCCAGTGTGACCTGCAGGCACCTGGAATATTTTGATCCCAGTGGTAAATATATATAGTTCTTCACAGGCATCATTTAAGCGCTCTCTACTAATTACGTAATTGTTCACTTGACTGAAATAGGAGGTTTCAGATGATGTTAGGTTTAATCTCAATAATGTGTACTGTTTAACAAAGATTTAGGAACAGCTCGTCCTGATTGGCTCAGGAGCAATACCTGCACTGTTCTTGATGATCAACTTTGTCTCTTTATAACTAGGAGAAATGGAAGAAGAGATGGAAAATCCAGAAATGGTTGATTTACCAGAGAAACAGAAACATCAGCTACGACATCGGGAGTTGTTTCTCTCTCGACAGCTGGAGTCTCTGCCAGCCACACACATTAGGTAATGACTGTTTTCTCCTAGTGCTTTTAATCAAAAAACAAATGGCATTATTATTATTCAAGTATTCTTGAATGTAAGATTAAACTCTGTGTACAACTGTAGTAATACCATCTTGTGAAACATGCGAGCGTTGAAGGTTGTCCTTCATAAAATGTGTTTCTCTCTTTTTAGAGGCAAATGCAGCGTTACTCTGTTAAACGAGACAGAATCCCTTAAATCCTATCTGGAACGGGAGGTATGAAACATTTTGTGAATTTTCAAGCTTCAATATTATTTAGGAGTGTTTGCTTTCACAAGTTCTCTGACAGGAGGGTGGTTCTTTCATTTCTACACATACTGGGCATTGGCATGGGGAAGCTTTAGGCTCCATGCAGTTTTCGTTCTGGTATACAACTCTGTGGATCTAGAGGCCAGACCTGTTGTTTATGTTCTTGTGACCATAAGCTGCTTCTCCCTCTATAAAGAGAGCCCTACTTGCTCATCACCCTGGCAGTCAGAAAGTTCAAACCTGGAGGTTCATGCCCCAGATAAGGCAGAGCGGAAGATGCAGTAAATATAAGAGGGAGCAAGCCAGCAAGCTATATTTCTCTATATTTGCTTTATCTTGAAATCTTGAAGATTTATGTTAATATGGTTTTAGCTTGATTTTGCATCAGGTTTGAGGAGTTTAGTTCTCTGCTTTTTGAGTTCAGTTGAAAATACTTACATGTAGTACTTCATATGCCACTACAGACACTTAGATCTTTGAAAAACAGCTTCAGTTACCTTGAGTCCTGCAGAAATTTACCAAACTGGACTCTTTAAAGGTACCTTTCATACCAAACACTTGAAACTGAATTGTCTTGCACCGTTAATCACTGTTCAGAATACAGAACACTGTAGTCAGTCTCATAGTTGGGCTTTCTTTTTAAATGCTGGTTTAGCTTTCTCTACTGTTTATTTAAGTGTAAGGTTAATTTTGATCTGATATTTTAGATTAAGAGAATTTGAAACAAAGCACAAGGATTAAATAGTTGGGTTTCTCTTTGGAATGTGAGTCTGCTTAGGGCTGCTAAATGGCAGCACATCAAACAAGGGCTATTGTATTCAGAAATGCTTGTAACCAGCTAGCAGCCTGGGATATGCTGATTTGAACACAAAAGATAATCAAACTTAAAATTACTTTAGATTTACACATACCCAACTTTTAAGAAATGTTCTTACTCGATTGCTCCCAATACCTTTTTATTATCACTGATGTTACCAGTAGGTATGCAGAAACAGAGAAGGGAGCTGGCTTTCTCTAATCATGCAACTGCTCAGTTGCAGATGTAGAAATAGAAAGAGATTTCTTTTTTTCATCCTTCTTTCTGAACTCTCAAAATGCAAGATGAGTGATATATGAGTTATTTTTAAAACAGCAGTCACTTAGAGATTGCACAGAATGTGAGAGTTCCCTGAATGTGTCCTGTCACTTAGCATGGTATTTTGCTGTGGTGCAAACTAACTTGGGCAGATGGTAAAGAAATTAAAAGCTCAAGAACATAAATGTGCTTGGCTGGAAGGTAAAGAGATTAAGAAAAGGAGATAGTCATTGCTTGGTGAATTCCTAACACTGGATGGTATTGTTTTGAACTGTTTCTTTTTCCCCCCCTTCCCTGTTCTTAAACTGTTCTTTGCTTTCAAAATGTTTGGTTTTATTTTTTAAACATAGCTTCTGTCAGTAAAGCCTAAGCATTTCTTAGGCATCTGTCATTAGATTCCTTCTGTGTTATGACCACTAAAAGTAGGTTTTCAGCCTGAGCCTGCCTGCCTGCCTCAGCAGAGGTTACACGTGTAGGCAGAAATTTTTCAGGTGACACTAAGCACAGCAAAATTACGTTCGTGTTATCTCTGATTTCCTCCTTCCATTCTCTCTTCTTTGGGAAGATTCCTTGGAGAAGATTCTCCATTCAACCTGGAGAGCACTGACTACTTTTTTTCTGTGCCTGGAAAAATTTGGTTTGTAGCAGGAGTGAGTAATAGGAAGAAAAAGAAGGAACTGGAAAACCTAAATTTCCTATAGATATTGAATTCCCATGGAGATCAAGACAAGGGCACAGCCACTTGCAGCAAAATCTCTATATTCTGCAGGAAGCTATTTTATGTGTACCATCTATTTTACCACTCTGCTAGGACATATCTAGAGCCTTGTGTGAATTTTGCCTCCTGGGCAAGATACCTGGCATTTCTGTTCCTTTCAATATTCCCCCTAAAAATAAAACGCTCTCTAGTTAAAGATATTTCTCTCCCTCCCTCAAACTGACGTAATAAAAGTATGTTTGCAAGCTATAAAGAACTAATCACTGTTCCTGTACTGGACTTTCTCTTTGAGCCCATTTTGTTTTTCCACTTCTGTAGTTTCTAAGTGACTCTGTTTCTTGGTGTATAGCTACAGGTAGCTTAGGGACTTGAATATGAAAGCTCTAAGCACATGTGTCTAATGCTTGAGAATGTCATGGCTTAATTGTAACTCCGGGCAAGCCACTTCAGTTTTTCCAAATGTTGGTGATTCCTGGCATGTGAAATTAAAAGAGAAAATGCTTCTTTTTCTTCACTGTTGCAAACTCTGCATACACAGTTTTGATGGCTAAAATGGACAAGAAGGATTTTAAAGAATCTTATTGTTTTTTGTTGTGAACATTACTCTTCTTGTGAAGCCCTTCTGAAAAGCTGTTCTTGCTCGTGTAGTTGTGGTTGGGAGTTCACATGTGCTTTAGTGTTACACAGGAATCTGCTTTTGTTACTTGGACTAGAGTTTGCATTGACGCTAACCTGATGTCTGTTAATGCTTTTAGACATCCCACTCAGTTTGCATAAGCTGAATTTCATGCTTCTCTTGGGGAAGATGGTAGTGATATTGCATTACCTCTGGGGATTACAGCCTGTGTTCTAACTTGAGCCCCTTATTTCCCATCTTTTCTCTTTTGAAGAGGCTCTGTTCAGGGAAAAGAGCCCTTATTTCTTTCATTGAACCTGCTTGACTAAAGACTGTGAACACAGAAAGATGAAGTTCATTTTGTAGGGAAAGTTCATGCTGATAATCACCGAAAGACAAGTAATCGAATACCATCCATTTTATCAAAAAATGTAATTAATTTCAGATGCAATACTATCCCCCCACCCTAAAACCCAACCACAGACAACCCTCCCAGTAGACTCGTCTGGATGTTGGAACGGCATTTTGCCTAGTGTTAGCTATGACTTTTATCCTGTTACCATGATACAAGATGAGATTGTTTTTGCCCTTGGAGTTCATGCTTTCATGGTGGGGAAGCAACATGTGTTCTGCTGGAGGAGATGGGTGTGGATTCCTGTCTTGCCTCTTGTGCTGTGCTGCACAAGTGATATCTTTTTGTGCAGTAGCTTTAAGTAGCCAAACAGGTTTAGCTGGTTTGCTTGACTCTTTGTAATTTGTTTTGGTTGTTTTTTGGTTTTGTTTTGGTTTTGTTGTTTTGGTTTTTTTTCATTCTGTTCTCTCCCCACCATGTTGATTTCTTCCTGGAAAAATACTGAGGTTTATTAAAATTAGAATGGGAAATACAGAGATGCCATGTTTAACACTCTTAATTTCTCTGACTGGAGGCATTATACACGTAAAAAAAAACATGAAGCCTTACCTCTGTAGCATCAGCTTTAGATTAAGAAGTGTAATGTGCAGGACTGGGGAACAGAACTAGCCTGTATCTTTGCAACCTTAGCCCACAGAGGTTTTGCCATGTTGCTGGGGAAGCTCCCAGTGATTCTTCCTTTGTATGACAGATTGAGAGGCTCTTTTCCTTCACCATCTCTTTGTGAGGATGAACAGGGCTTGGAACTGATGCCAGTTTTGCCCTAATTCTTGTGGCATGCTGTTAACATAAAAATATAGGGAAAGGGAAAATGAGGTGAGCATGAAGTGAGATGTATTTAAACAGGGTACCAGCTGTTGACACAGAAAATATGGGGAAGAAGAGATGGAAACCTGAGATGTGAAAAGTGGCACATTGCACATCCTATGTCTTTGTTCAGAAGCACTCGTCTTTCCTGGTGATGGTGTTGCTGTGGGCAGAAATGATGAAGGGTCTGTTATTTCTTGTCATACTAGAGCTCTCTTCCTGCCCCATATTCTGTACTTGACTTTGGAGCATACCTTGTCTTCAGTGTGTCACTCCATCGCCATAGCTAAGTACTTATCCATGCAGAAAAGATTAATTACTTACACTGTACAGGTTTAAGTAGTTACAGTTTTAAGCATAGAACTGTTGAGGTTGGAAGAGACATTGTGAGCTCTAGATCTTTGATGATCTCAAATCTCACCACTACTGCTAAGCCACTACCACTAAACGATGTTCTTGAGCACCACATCCATGTGTCTTTTAAATATTTCCAGGGATGGTGGCTCCACCACTTCCCTGAGCAGCCTTTTCCAATGCTTGATAACCCTTTCTGTGAAGTTTTTCTAATATCCAATCTGAACCTCTGGCACAACTTGAGGCTCCTTCCTCATGTTGCATGTGAGTAGAGACCGACCCTCATCTTGCTCCAACCTCCTTTGAGGTAGTTGTAGAAGGTAATGAGGTCTCCCCTCATTACTAAACATCTCCAGTCGCCTCAGCCATTCCTCATAAGACTTGTGTTCAAGGCCTTTCACTGTTTTAGTTGTTCTTCTTTGAACAGGCTCCAGCACCTCAATGTCCCTAAATTTGGGATGTTTCCTTTCTCCAGCTTGAAAGTACATTGTCATTCAGATACAGCTTCTGCTTTAATCTTACACCTGGAGGCCACAGAAGCCAAGCAGCATTTCCAACCTTTTCCTCACCTACTTGAACAATACGAACAAATTAATGTATTGTCACCTGCAGCTAATTACTGCTGCTGCCAAATCTGCTACCCCTCTCCCAGTAATGAGGAGAAACATAATGATGTAAGCTTAGGTGATGCTGGATAAGTTGGTTAGTAGTGCATCTCTGTGTCAAGAAAAGCCAAGCACATTCCTACACTAGCAGGAGTTTATTGAGCAGATGGAGGGAACTGATTCTTCACCTCAGTTCATCGCTTGTGAGACCACTTCTGGATTGCTATGTCCAGCTTTGGGCCTCCCAGCACCAGAGAAACGTTAGAATCATACAATCATAGGATGCCTGAGTTGGAAGGGACCTCCGAAGGTCATCTAGTCCAACCCCCTCTGTAGTCAGCAGGGACATCCTGAACTATATCAGGCTGCCCAGAGCTCTGTCAAGCCTCACTTTGAATGTCTCCAGGGATGGGGCCCCAACCACCTCGCTGGGCAATCTGTTCTAGTGTTCCACCACCCTCATGGTGAAGAACCTGCTCCTAACATCCAGTCTAAATTGGCTCTTCTGTAGTTTGAAGCCATTGCCCTTTGTCCTGTCACTGCAGGCCTTTGTAAACAATTTCTCTCCATCCTTCTTGAGGATCCCCTTCATGTACTGAAAGGCTGCCATTAGGTCTGCCCCAAGGCTCCTCTTCTCCCAACTGAAAAAAACCAGCTCCCTCAGCCTGTCATTGTAGCAGAGGTGCTACATTGACACAGTAGAACAAGTCCAGCAGAGACCACAGAGGTGGTCTGAAGCTTCATGTCTCTGTGCAGTATTTCATTGGTATGAAGTTATGCTTTAGTTTGTACCAGTATTTCTGTGCAGATAAGTCATTAGTGTCTGATACTGCTGTTCTGGTGTATGGGAAGTGCAATTTTGTGTTCTGAAACAGATGATACTACTAAAAATTGTCTCTTGGCCATTCTGAGTCTCAGTTGTGCAAGAGGAGCTTCATTCACTTCAAAGACTGTTTCAAGGGAATGGCTGCTTTAGAGGAAGGCTGATATAATGTAGAAGAAAGTGGCAGCAGATAAGGGAGGACTTTTAAACTGGTGATTCATTTATTGTCGGTTCACCTGATTTTAAAATCTTTATATAGGTAACAAACTTACAATGTAAAAGTTGCCAGTATGTATGCAAAGCTGAAAGTAAAAGCTAATACTGTTAACTTTTTTTGCTCTTGTTTTGTTTTTAGGATTTCTTCTTTTATTCACTAGTGTATGATCCTCAACAAAAGACCCTGCTCGCTGATAAAGGAGAGATTCGAGTTGGAAACAGATACCAGGCAGATATAACAGACTTACTAAAGGAGGGTAATTCCCATAATTTCTTTAAATTACCAAGAGGCCATGGCAAATGTAGCCACTTTGTGTGCAGCTTCCATGGGTGTGGGAGATGGAAGTTTCAACTGCCAGGTCATGCATACAGTGATGGCCTGGTTTGTTGGGTGACCTGAGCTGTTGCCCACTGAACGCAATTAGTTCTGTCTCAAACCAGTCTTTAAGTGGGCGTTTGTCCAAATCATAACAGTTGTTGAAGCAAATTGAATTAATTGCCCCTCTCAGAGCCTGCACGCTTTTTATTAAGACATTTCAGAATTTCCATGGGAAACACAAATTTTCACTGCTTCTGTAAAGCCTTTTGTGTTTTTAATCAAGCCCCACTTCCCTATATGAACCCATTCCAAATTACTGCCAATTAAATGCTGTCTCCCCTCATCAATTTGCCTATTATTTCTGGTGCCTGTTTCTCAGAGCCTTCTCCCCATTCCAAGTGTTGGCTGCCAGCCTAGGCTTCTCACCTGCACAACAGGCAGAACAAAGAATTTGCTGGCCTGAATGTGCTCTAAGACCTCAGGCTGCCCCCACTGCATCCTTGGCCCAAGGAGATGGGAGCAGTAGCAGTAACTGATATTAGTTACCAAATATTAGCTAACTTTATATTTGTCTTTGTGTTACTCCAAAAGCAGGTGGAAAAACTGTGAGGGATGGCATCTAATTGCACTTTTCTGAGACCCATGTAATGTATGGGGAAAGGTCTCTCAGCACATTTCTAATGGAGTAGAGGTTGTGGCCCCATTTGGAAGGCCCTTCTCCAGCCTGGGCAGAGATGAGACCAAAGAGAAGCTTCTGTCTTTGCTTAGGAGCTTTGCTGATGCTGTTAGCCTTATGTTAGAGAAGGCAAACAAAATGTTCAGGAATCTTGTTTAATTTGTCTCTGAAACTGGTGTTTATTCAGCAGCTGGGCAAGCCTCCTAAGTGAGGATGAACTAATTTGAAAGGCATTCTCTTCCCTCAGTGGACCAACATGGAGCTTCAGAAAAAGATAATCTCCAGATCTTTTAAAGAATGCAGGGAAAAAAAAAAGTCTCAGTAGCTCCTGTGTTTTTCTAGGGTGTTTTGGTTTGTGTAGAATCAGGAAAATAGAAGCAAGCAAGTCTGGTGCCAGTTTCCCCCTTGGAAAGCAGCTGATCCAAATGGACCAACTACTCTGCCTGCTGAGAGCTGCTGGAAGTGTGCTTTTTTTTTTTTCTCCCCCCCTTGGAACTGCTGTAAGACAAAGGAGAAGGGAAGAGGTGCGAAGAGGGGCTGACTGGATAGGAGAGAGATGTAGTCTATTTCCCATTATATGTGCCTTTGGAAAGCAGTTACTGAAATTCTGACTGCCTGATTTAGATGAGCTGTCAAGCTGTAATTGTCACAGATAGAGGTGAATGACATTTTCACAGTGGCCTATTAGGCAAAGTAGCAATGAAATTATTGTGAGGTAAAAAGAAAATCTAGAAAGTACTTTTGTTTTGAAACAGCAAGCATTTCTGATCTGTTTATCAACCAGGTGAGGATGATGGAAGAGATCAGTCAAAACTGGAAACAAAAGTTTGGGAAGCCTTTAACCCACTAGTAGACAAGCAGATAGACCAGTTCCTGGTAGTAGCACGGTAAGAGCATTTTACCTCTCCTTTTAGTAAGTAGATGTTAACAACTCTTCCAAGCACTTTTTGTGTTCTTTCTGCTTTCCTAATTGAAATGCTGGTTTTGGTTGCTTGATTCACTTGCTCCATTGAAATGATGGACATTTTAGATGCCTTCCTGGGAGCTACAGGAGCAATGAGTTTACAGCTTAGTTAATTGTTTTTATAGAAGAGAAGCAAGTGGCATGTGAAAACTATCCTCTAATTGGTGAGGTTTTTCAGATACTTCAGGCAGTATACGGAAGGCTCAGTGAACTAAATTCTTGACAGCTCATAGCTCTGTCCATTTCTTCATTTTCAAGTCCTGTGACATTTTAACATCTGCTAGTATTTTGCTAAGAAGTCTGGTGAAGTGTTTTTGACGGAGCATGGATGCTTTCTAATGCCTGGACTCTGATAGGTAGACATGATAATGTCTGTACAGATGGTGAAATGTGTGCTTTTATTTAAGCCCAAAGCAAAATATTTTTGTACTTTGTCATTGATATGCATTTGCATGAACAGAAGCCTAAACTAAATTTTAGGCCTTGATAGCAACTGGCAACTGAATCATTTGGCGGGGGGGGGTTGAGGGAAGAAAGAGAGAAGGTAACACTCTCCAAACTCTTTCTTCCAGGTAAGTTTCTAGAACTGTGTATGTGGAAAGTGGTGTGAATAGATGGATAATTGGACCTTTTGATATTTTTAGTCAATGGAGCAAGTTATCATTGGATATGGTTAAGAGAGGCGTAAAGTTTTACAAACTGTTAGCCATATTTCCTTTACCAGTCTTGAGAGTTCTGCTCATTGGCTGTGGTAGCTAATAGACATTGACCCAGACTTGCAGGGCTGCCTGCTTCAGCCAAGGCCTCTAGCTATGTGAAATAGAGTTAAGCCTGTATTTCAGATACGCTGTTGAATTGGGCCCTAATTTTGTCAGCCTTTTGGTTAATGTCTTTTTTTACCCTCTTGAGTTGCCATGCTTTGAATTTCCTCCTGAACTTTGCTGACTGTGGGATTGCTGTGCCCATTGTGCAATAAGTTCATGGAATATTCTCCAGAGAAGCAGTTGTAGAGCTACCTGGACAGAGCCCTCCAGTTCTGGTTGAAGCTGTTGGATGATGCAATGAGGATGCATTTGTATCAAACAGCAGTTAGTGTGTTCAACATGCTGAGCAGTCCAAGGTCAGGAAAATATTAGGAAAGGGGAAAAAAATTTGAGGTAAATGAAGGAAATGGTGAAATGCAGTGTTTTAAGTATTCAGGATGAGAAGCCTGTGTGCTCAAAAGTACACACCCAAACAATTTTCCAGGTACTTTCAAGATAAAACTTGCCACTATTAGGAATTTTGGCTATATTTTTTAATGATGGGTAATCTGAATCGCAGCACCTAAAAACCTTTGCATGGCCACTTGGGCCTTGCGTGTCAGGCCAGTAACAAAGTCAAGAGTAAAACTAGGTTGGTTAAAACAAGAAACGGTAACTGCAGTCCAGACTGAAGAAAATATCACGGTTCAGAATCCAGTGTTTTATTTTTACCTTTAGTTAAGCATGTGCTTTTTATCATATGGACTTTTTTAAGGTTCATAAAGTTCATAGTGTTCTGACTACAGTGAAGAATCACTATCAAATTCAGGTGCTTGGAAGTTTTGCTGTGCTGCTTACACAATATATAGCTGCTTCTCTTGGCCTGTGCCAACAGTAAAGCCAAACTGGCTGAACTAAGTGATTTGTGTCCAACACGTTAATTCTGCTTGACTAGATGGGTATAGGAAAAGGGATGAAAATGGTGAGAGGATCATCTCAACCAGTGATGTGGAACAAACAGATGGAGTGATGGGGAGAGCTGGGATGCCTCCAACAAAGGGTATCCCTGCTTCTCAAGGGTCCCCTTGATAAGATTGGGATTTCACAGTTGCTTCTAATCAAGTGAAGCATAAGACACACTAAAAAGATTCAAACTTTTGTTTTCTGGGTTAATTTTCAGAAGGATTGATTCAAATTGCCACTCAGCCACACAGTGGTCTGATGTTGGTGTCAGAAAGACCTAACAGGGAAGCAAGAGGGTGGAAGTGCCCTGTCAGGCAGGGGTTTGCACATAGGTTGGTTTAGATTGACCATATAGATGCTTTGTGATGAGACTTTCCACCTTTCGTAGGCTTTTGGTAGCAGAACTGGTTTAAGTAGTTCTTTCTGGCTATCCACTGCTGCCCGCTGGGTTTGCCACTACAGCTGTTTGAAGGTGGATGTTGTAATGAGAGTTACTGAAAAGATTAGTATTGCTGCTGTCCAGAATCAGCAAATTGGTCCAGTTCATTATTAGATGCCACAGTTCAGCTAAAGCTGGGGATGGGGGAGTTGTGAAGCTGTAGAGATAGCAATTGGGAGACTGGGGAGAGGGCTAAGTGTGAATCATCACAGATGCTTGGGTGAGGGAGGATGTTTTGGATTTTGTCCAAATGACATACTTGATGATGACTACTGCTTAAACATTTACCTTTTCTCCTCCTGCACTGCTTGGTACTAGTTTGTCCCTCTACATGCTCAGCTATTTTGAGGAAGTGATCTGAGTAGAGAACAGAAAAAATCAATCCAGCTTTTTTTGTTGTTGTTGTTGTAGTTGCTCAGGGTTCAGCTTCAATCTACTGTGCAGGAGGATAAGGGTTTTATTCAAGTGGTGTAGCAGGCAGCTAGGGGAGTAGGGACTGCTGGAATTGATGTTCCTGTTAAAGGTTTGCCTGACTAATTTCTTTAGGAATAAAATAAAGAGCATGGGGATTGTGGCCTCAGATGCAGGAGTGCCTGAAATTGCAAAGTATTCAAGAATTGCTGTATTCTCATGTGAGCTATATAAAACATGTATATTATACCATATTATAAAATAAAGATTGTTTTCAGATTTACTTAAACTTTCAGAAAGAAAACTTGCAGTACTGCATTTTTCTGTCTGGTGTTGGCATCTGTGTAACTTTGGAGCACTGTTCTTGCTGTTGTGGAAGACTTTTACCATTCATAAAGCTTATTTGTGCTCAATTTCTGTTAAAGCTCAAGCCTTGAGATAAAAGTGAAAACTTGTTTGTGATCCTTGAATCTTTCCTTGTTTCCACTCCTACACCTAAGCCCCTATGGTGATATGAACTGAGTAAAATAAAACATTCATAGTAACAAACCACATCTGAAGAGAACAGTCTTTGACTCAGAACTAATGCCAAACCATGTAATCTTGTTACTGAGAAGTGGAATCTGCTGCCCTCAGAAAGTGTTGGTTGGGTGTTTGTATTTGTGCTTTTGTTTTGCATGCAAAGTTAATGCTCAGTTAAATTTCTTTCAGGTCTGTTGGTACATTTGCCCGAGCACTAGATTGCAGCAGTTCTGTCAGACAGCCAAGTTTGCACATGAGTGCTGCAGCAGCCTCTAGGGACATCACACTGGTAAGACTTTGAAGAGGACCTTAAGTTTTTGAGAGATGTGAAATACTTACCTCAGCAATAACACCTGGCAAAGAGAGAGGGGCAGATGGATTGTAATTGTGGCCTGCTGTGAAGCAGATCCTGTCTTTGTAAAGGAACTCTTTGTTTACATATGAAGTAACTTTTTCTGGCCTTATGTGCCTCCTGTGATCCAGCATGGATAATTCTAGGTGATAATGTTTCATGTGTTTTGTTTCACTACAATGTTTTGATGACATTCTTCACATTCTTGCCTGGGCTCAGTAGCTGTCTTGAGAAGAATGCAAATGATGAGCTGCCTATCTGCACTGTTAGATTGCCAAAATGCCACTCCTCATCACTTCCCCAATACCAGACTGTCATGGGCATCTGTGGGCAAGATGATCTTGGGATGGAGAAGGCTTGTGGTCAGATAAGAAATTTCAGTTGATCCTGTTCTTGTTTTGATGAGCTCCATTTTAGAGTACCCGAGAAGTTGGTGAAGTCATTGATGTTTTACAGTTAAAAATGATTCCAGAGAGGTGTAGGAGTGGGAAAACTTAACTTCTCTGTTTAATGAAAATTTGTATAAAACATATGAAGTCTCCAGGGAACTGTTATCAAAGCCTCACCTCATAACTGGAATAATGTGCAATCATATATAAAACAAATTCTGGGATAGGTTAATTATGCACGTGCACAAAACTGGTATGATGAAAGGTAAATAACATCCTGATTAAAACTACAGAAATCAGGAAATAAAGCCAGGCTTTCATTTACTAATACCAATTCCTCCCCCACAACGTGTTCTCAGTTCTTGTAAATCACGGATTGCAGACAGTTGTAGTGCAGCTTTCTGAGAAGTAATTGCTCCTGCGAGTAACTTTCTTTTCCTACTCAGCTAGTGTGTGTGACTTGACTTGAGTTTATTTTGGGGGATTTCTGGCCTTCGAGTTGACTATATGCCGATGTTGCTGCTCTTAAATATTTTTATATGCATTTTTTGTGGATTATTTGCTGAAGTGCATGACTAAATTTATTATAAAATATGCCCTTGGACCTCTGTCTTCACATCCCATCTGCGGATGATACCTAGTGGCTGCTCTGGTGGAGTAAGTGGGTCTCTATTCTGTTTTCTTACCAGCGATGGAGCTGGTGAGTAGCGAAGTAGGAATTATTTATATGTAAGGGCTCATGTTCCATGGACCCCACTATTGGTGAATGTTAAACTTGTGCACTGACAGATGTTCCAGCCTCAGACTGAGCAGATGTTTTTCCTGACTTTGTGTTAGGTGCGGAGTTGTTATTGCTGTTTCACTACTGAGCGTTTTTTCTCCCTAGGTGCTTGTCCTTACATGTATCTTTCTCTTTCACAACCATGTAGTTCCATGCTATGGATACTTTGCACAAAAATGTCTATGACATTTCCAAGGCAATCTCTGCGCTTGTGCCACAAGGTGGACCAGTCCTGTGCAGGGATGAAATGGAGGAGTGGTCTGCTTCAGAGGCAAACCTCTTTGAGGAAGCACTAGAAAAATACGGAAAAGATTTCACTGACATTCAGCAAGATTTTGTAAGTATCTAAAGTGAGGACCCACATGGTCACCAATTCTGATCAGTGACAGAGCTGGTTCACAACTTGTCTAAACTATGTGCTTTTTCATGTTGAAGAACAGGGCTTTGAACTAGAGCATGTGTCTTGCTGTAAATTGGGGAAGGGCATATCTTATACTGATGACAACCTGTTGTAGAGTCTAATTTCACATCACAGATGATAGTTTTTCCTTTAGAGATGTTAATTTAAAATCATCTGCTCCACCACAGCCGAGGGAGGATTTAGAAAAGTGTTGTGACAGCCTAGCTGCTGTAGATTAATTTGTATTTGAAGGAGAATAAGTATTGGGCCTTCTGAGACATGAACATGTAGTTAATTTTATAATGTAATTTCAGAAAGGGCCCTTTGAAAGTTCAAAAAGGAAATCTTGGGCATCCAAGGCAAGTATCCTGTAGTTTGACCAAAGCTCCACCCTAGGTGCTCAGCCTGCAGATTGAATGGAGCACTGTGCAGAGAGCCAAGTTTCACTGTATTGAGTCTGCTGGAACAAAAGTATTTTCAGTGTTGCTTGTCCCGTGCTCTAATCTTTTAGACAGAGGGACTTGGAAACAGCACAACTCTCTGTGGTCCTGCTGAAATCTTTGTGCTTCTCACGCAGAGAACAGAGCTGGCAGGGCACAATTTTGTTAGTAGCTAATACTTTTTTTTTTTTTTTTTAATGGGCTAGCTCCATAGAAGCCAAGCAAATCAGAACTGTGGTACTGTAGTTGTGGCTCTTGCTTGAGCCAATGGGCTTCCATCAACATTGTCTCTCTTTAATTGTTCACTGTGGAGTCAATGCGGCATAAAGATTTACCTGCTCTTCTTCTATATAGAAAGCACTGTTTTTGAAAGAGTGTTTAATTGAATGAGAGTCTGCTGTACATCTAACACCCATAGGAGATTTAGACACTGAATGTCTGTCTTTTGTTATGAGGGTGAGTTGCAAGACTCTACTATAAAAGGTCTGTCAGAGGAATTCTGTGAGTTTCAGTGAGGCTGTATGCCAGCTCCCTGCAATGACTGCTGCTTTTCCTTTATGTCCCCAGCTCCCATGGAAGTCCTTAACAAGCATAATAGAATATTATTATATGTGGAAAACTACAGACAGATACGTTCAGCAGGTAAGAATCTCAGTCACCTTTTTAATTCTAGCAGAAGATGATTGCCTTGCCCTTCAAACCAGTTGTTTCTTTATTCTCCCTCTTGGGGTTCAGCCTTTTGCGATAGGTGGGCTCTGTAATGATCTGAAACACCAAGCAATCTCTTGTCACTAAACTTATCAGCCATTCCATAGATACAAACATGTGCCATTTAGCATATGTGCTTTCTTTTCATGTTTGCTGCTACTTTGATTGGAGCTTTCATATGTGTGAGTTGGAATTCAGCAGTTTGATGAAGGGAATACAGTTAATTTCTGCCCATAAAATTCAAGGTCAGAATTAACTTCAGTTTTGACTTTTTATGAAGGAAGGGGAGCAGCTGCTGTACAACAGGCACCCATCCATGTAAATTCTCCAGTTCTACCTGGCTGTGACTTTGATTGCAAATGCATGCAGGTTCCCTCAGGAAGCACTGCAAGTGAAGTGTTTGTCTGGGAAGCATGGATGGCTCAAATTCCCAGGCTCGTTATACTTGAGAATCAACTCACTAGTGTTTATGATCATTTTAATCTCTACTTGTTTAAATATGAAGGCTGATTGGTCTCTAAACAAAGAAAGCACAATGCAAGCAGCGTGCAAAATGTTGCAGAATATCAGTTGCTAAAACTTACTTCAAATATTTCATGGGAAAATTAATTAAAAGAGAGAAATCTAAAATGGATTTTTCATGATAGCTATCAGCATTGTGTTGAGGCACCTTTTTAAGTATTCAAAAAAGTAAAGTTATAAAACTTGCTTCATTGGAAATTCAGCCTGGAGTGAAGACAGGGTGCCTGAGGCATTGACCAGTATCTGGCATGTGTTGTGTTTGGGCACTGTGTATTTATATTTGGGTGTTTAATGTAATAATTTTTTTAAAAAAACATTTTCTTTCTGATCAGAATGCCATTTAAATCACAGAAATATCTTCACAACAAATGAGAACTGTTTTTTGCATCAACTCTGTATTACTTTATAAAATATTAACTGTATCCTCATTCCAATATTTCCCCAAGTTCATTCTTTTGCTGAAACTTTTCCTTCCACTAGGGAAATGGGTGGTAGGATAGTGGAGATGATGATGGAAGTTTTTGTGGTGGGGGAAGAAAGGTGCTGGAGAAATGAGTTCATGGTCTTTCCTTCCCCATTGAACTGTGTGTATGGCTGATATAGTGAGTCCTGCTGTACTGTCTAACTACAACTATACAGGAGATGATAGCCAAGTGTATTCAGCCTGTGCTACATGAATACATTTTTCTTCTTCCCAGCAGCTTTTATCTCACCTCATTTCTTTCAGTGATATAAATCAGTCTAGCAATAAGGTAGGTATTACTTCAGTAGTCAGTGAAAATTAGAATCTTAAGCCGTTGCCTGAAAATGTCACACAAGTGCAGTCAGAACAGTGAACAGTAGTAAGGAATTCTTGGGAAAGATTAAATCAAAAAACGTCTCTACTGCTCAGAAAGTCCATGGTACAGTTACAACAGTGAAGTTCAGTTTCTGCCCATCTTAAGGTGTGTAGTCATTGTGGTAGTGGGAGTAAGGAATAGGGAACAATTTCTGTGGTGTTCACTCTTGGGTACTGTAGGAGACAGATGTTCCAGGTGTTTGCTTCCAGGCCTGTGTGCTGGGAAGGCAAAACAACTGGAGAAACCATGCCTTGATTGAACTGGTTAAATTCTTCTGCTTTTTCCACTTTATTGAATTTACTTATTCCTAAAGACAAAATTGCTGAGGAAATAGTTGCCTAAAAGACTTCATTTGTTCTTGCAGCAATTAAAAACCCCAACAAGCCTACATTTTTGGTACTGTTTTGCTCTATTCCTATGCAGTAAGTTTTCCATTGTGGTTATGCTGTACCTAATGTGCTGCCCACCATCATACCAGGAAGTGGGATTTGGGGAAAACTTCCAATTAGAAGCTCTGTGCTTAGGAGACAGTGTGAGTATAAGCTGAACAGGTAGAAACTGCAGTCCAGGGATAGCACATCAATTAAGTCTGAACTGAGCTGAAGACCTCATCTCAAATTCCCAGTTTGTGCAAGCAAATAATACTATTAAACATTTATGAAAGGCTTGGGAGAGGTATCTATATATAACCACAAAGAGAGCATAGGAAGTTGTAGGTGAAATAATAGTGTAATACATTTGTATTTTACTTGATGTCTGCAAAGTCCTTGTGAAGCACATCCCTTGCTGCTTTTCCCATCTGTTTCTTTGCAGTGTTTCGTCTGTAGATTCTTTTCCTTAATCTAATACCGCAAAATGATTCTAGGGCTAACAGCACTGTTATGCATAAGATATTCAAAGTGTGCAAAGAAAGAATATAAAAAGTGCCTATTCCAAGTTGTTTTGTTTCCTCTCCTCTCCTCCTAAGAGGATGATTTACATTATATTCTAAGGCCATGTGTTGTTGTCTTTAAGAAACCATTGATAGCTTTTGTCATTCTTGAAGAATCTTTGGCTGAGTGAACATAAAAATGTCCCTTTGAACTATTTCTGTGAATTATGCAACATAGTAGTGAAGCTATTTGTCACCTGTGAGTTGCCTGCTCTGATGAGAAACAGTAAGTTGGGAGCTTTTTAGATCCTTCTGTATTTTCTTTGAGATCTTCATAGAATCATAGAATAGTAAGGTNAGGTCCTTTTCCTCAGGGCTGCTCTCCAGCCATTCACCACCCAGCCTGTATTTGTGCTTGGGATTGTGCCTACCCAGGTGCAGGACCTTACACTTGGCCTTGTTGCATTTCATGAGGTTGGCCTGGGCCCACCTCTCCAGCCTGTGCAGGTCCCTCTGGATGGCATCCCTGCCCTCTAGCAAGTCGTGTGCCACACAGCTTGGTGTCATCTGCAAACTTGCTGAGGGTGCACTGATTCCTCTGTCCATGTCACTGACAAAGATGTTAAACAGCACTGGTCCCCAGACCCCTGAGGGACTCCACTTGTCACTAGTTTCCAGGTGGACATTGTGCCCTTGATCACCACTCTCTGTGTGCAACCATCCAGCCAATTCCTTATCCACCGAGCATTCTCTTGGAGCAAGAAAGCACTGCTGTAATGTTGAAGCAGAATCCATCTGTTTCTTGCAAACGAGGAAGCTAAATTTTAAGTTGACTTCAACAGAAGATCCTATCTCAGAGCTGAACAATAAGATACACTTGTGACTGGTACACCTAAGATTGAAAACTTTTAATAGAGCACTTCCTTGTGTGTGAGCAGGATAGTGTGATTGAGATACGTGCAAATGAATTTGTTTCAGAGAGTGTATTGAGATCTCTTATGCATCAATTTTTATTTGACTTCGTCTGTTACATACTTTAGAAGGTTACCAACATAAGTAGGGACTCAGTTATTTCAAGAGAAGAACTGACTCTCCAAGAGCACAACTATGAGGAGAAGTATACTCCACTGTAACGTCAGCGCAGAATTTGTGCTCTGATGTAGGCTCCTGTATGTCTGTCCAAAGTGATCCCAAGAGCTGTCCCGTTGAAGTTGTCCTGAAGAAAATGAGGGAGATGCAATCCAAGTCTGGTATCCTGTGTCTCTTTTGAATACATCCTTTCCTTGAGATGGATTTCCTGTGTCAGTTCATTACAGCATATATTTCTGGTTTAGGTTTGAAATGGCATCCACTGAGTAAGTGCTGTTTGTTGGCTTGCTCCAGTGATTTGCAGTCGTAAAGAGTTGATGTAATGTTTGGATATGCCTACATTTTAATTCAAAGTAAAGGTTGAGTTCTTACATAGCTGTGAATGCCAATATTTTTATTTTTAAAATATTTTAAAATGCTACTACTCTTCTGCATATCGTGAGGGGAAGTTTTGAAGACTTCAACATAACACTTTCCAAAGGTTGAGACGCAGTTGAGAAGTGCTTGGGACATGGCAGTGGCAGAAGACTGGAGTTAGTCATATGCTTTTCTGAGAAGTGAAGGCTTTAACTTTTGTATTTTTATTCATGTTTAAGCAGCATGTAACTTGAAGGAGGAAGATCAGGTCAAATATGGCAAATTTCTACTGTTCTGTTTCTGATGTTGAAGTGCCATTAGAGGTAGGAAGAACAGACAGAAAATCAGTTTCAAGGTATGCATAGTGTTAAAAAGATACTGTAGAAAGTGGAAGTGGACTCCCCAGCAGGGAGCTTGGAGGGGAGTGAGCTCTGGGAAAACCTTGATGTGGATAGAAAACATCTTTATTAAGGGAAGCAAGCTTTCTTTGTACCTATCCATGAGGTGTGAATGACATCTTAATGGACTGGCTTTCATAAAGTACTGTGCGCTAGCAGAGTAGAAATAACATAAAAGAAATTTTTTTCTGCATACGTAGGACGTTTTATCCCCAAACACCTCGTGGTAAGCTTACAGTAACATGCATCTATGGCAGTTTTGGCAGGCAAGTGACAAGAGACTGTAGGTACCACAAATCAGTGCTGAGATGTGTTGCTGGAGCACAAGCAGCTGGAAACTCTTGTTCCAAGCATATCACAGACTAATTACCTTCCCTGTCCCAATCTCTTCTACCTCCCAGCAGCGTGTGTGTGTGTGTTTTCAGTGTTTAAAGAAAGAATAAACACTGTGAGAGTACTCCTCTAAATCCAGAAAATGTAATTTATCTTCCATGTCATCAACTAACACAGGCTCAGTACTTGAGGATGTTTGAGGTATCCCCATGCTGTCTACCAACTCATCTCTTGCATTGTAGGCCATGAAATACTCCCTGTGTTCTTGGGTTTCTTCAGCTATTTCCTCTTTGTAAATGTACACTCTTTAGAAAAGGACCACAGACATTTACTTTTTGCTATATCACATTATAAAACTCTTGCAAACTCAATGGGTAGAAGGGAAGATGTCACATCTAAGGAGAGGATGCATAAAGGACAGATGTTTGCACCAGCTCAATTGTACAGTGCTTAGTATTTTAATCCCTTGGTCCCTGTGGGATAGACAAATTGGTGGTTTCTTCCTTTTATAGATAGGGAAAATACAATGAGGTAAATAAGATGATGATATATACTTAAGATGTGCCTATATAAATAAAAACAAAAGATTTTGTTTAATCTAGACTACTAGAAAAAGTTGTAAATGTTCAGGGTATGTTTTTGTGGATGAGGACACTGATAACCACATCAGACAACATTAAGAATTTATAGGATAAATAAGCTTCAGACACAAATCGATTAATAACTGGCAAAGGACCTAGCAAAGCACTTTCTCTGTGAAGGGATTATTCTGAAATTGTGCACGAGTACATTTCAGGCACTTCTCTTGTACCTTCTGGTATTAGTCACTGTCAGAAAATAGGACACTCATCATATCTGTCTATTGATTGCCTGCAGTCACAGGTACTCAGTGCAAAACCTTCTTGCCCAGTGCAGTGTGATACTGTCTGAAAACCTTCTGTTTCCCTGGTACACTGGTTGGTAATAAAGGTGCACAGCTCTGCTGATTCCCAGGCAGCTTTAGGAGAGGAGGGTACTGCTAGGTCCAGGTGACTTTCAGCAGTTGTTAGCTTGGAGGTAACACCATGGTCATCAATTGCAGAGAAAACCTCTGGTGTGAGGTTTACATTCATCACCAGTTCACTGAAGTATTGCTTAATACCCTAAATATCTTCAAGGCAATTGTGGATTACATTGTGGATAGCAGAGTATTTCAGCTGCTGGTAACACTTTGTGCTTGCATGAAGTTTTTACATTCATAGATTTCCAAAACTGTCATAACATAATGACTCTAGATAGTGCCCTAGGAGATCGTGTTAAGAAAACAGCATTTCCTTTCCCCCCACCCCAATCTAGTAGTCTGGTAGAATTTTTTTAAAATCCAACCACCAGTTCTCTGCTGGTGGAAGTCCCTGTATTTCTTGCTTAGGGCTCAAGGAAATATGATTCTTATACAAGGTTCATCAAGCAGTATTTTAAACTGTTTATCAGTATCCGATGTTGGACTTCCTTGTAATTCCTGGGAAAGATAGGAGCTCTGTGGCTGATCACCTGCTGATGTAAGTGCCCGTGGTAAGCTGTGGCTGGAGAAAGATGAGCTGTTTTTCAGTCCATGCTGGAACAACTTCCACTTCATGAGCAGAAGGACACCTGAGTGTGCATTTTTTGAAGTTAGTTTTTGTTGTCGTTGTTTTAGGTTGTTTTTGTTTTGGTTTGTTTTTTGGTTGTTTTTTTTTTTTTTTTTTGAGAAATGTCTGGAAGGTAGAGAAGGATTTCTGATGCTTTTTGGAGAACCATTGTCATAGCACTTTTTGAGGCTTATCATTAGATGCTTTGGTTTCTTAAATAAAAAGACTTGGATAAGGTGTCTTGAAGATGTTCTGCTTTGAGTTCGTCTTCGGAGGGAGAACCAGTTGCAACAAAATGTCTATTGTTGATTCCTCCAAGTCTATAGGATTGTCACCTTAAAGTCTTTGAATTTCCTTGGGGACAGTTTTCAGGTACTGGTCCTTTTCCTAGATGAGATTTAACAGAAGCAGTCTAGGAGACTTGCCTGCACCAGCAGAGAGAATTCAGCTTTTGGATGCAGCTTTCTGATGGTGTACTCATAGTCTCAGGATGACTTTCAGAAGTTTCATTTTCTCAGTCCTTTTTCTTTTGTCTGACAACTTTGTTCTTTGTTTTCTAAGACAGATTGACTTCTGTTTACAGGAAAAGTAATGAGGGGAAATCTTTAGGAGTCTAGAGAGCTTTGACGAGGAACTGTGAGACTGTCAAATGGAAAAATCTTTGCTTAAGTGTGTCCTTCATATCAAAGCAAGCTTTGTGCTTATGGAGAATGTTTATTTTGTTGTTTCTACATGTGTCCATCACATCCCTTTTAAAAAAAAGGATTTTTATGTTTGTCCAGATCCTCAGTGGCCCACTTCTCATTTTTATTGCATTTTCTGGTGCATCCTGTTTGTGTGAAGATACTGACTTTAGCTTTGCTGTGGTGGTTTTGGTTTTGTTTTTATTTTTTTTTTCCCATAGAATGAGCCCTGAGGCTTCTGCACAGAAAATGTTAAGCTAATCTGTTTGTCTAGGATTTCACCATGCTGCTCGTTTGTCTGGAAATTGCTGTTGTGCTGTTATTGGCATGGATGATGAAGAAGAGCATGGACCTGGCTCTGAGCAGGAGGTTGGGCTGGAGGTCTCCAGAGGTTCACCCGAAGTTAATTTATCTCATGTAATAAAGAGAAAACTTGAACCTCAGAATGTCTGTCTTACACTTTATAACTCAAAACCTTCGTACCATTTAAAAGCAGTTCTTGGCTAGTTAGTAAAATTCATTAGTAATTCCCTGTCTGCCATGTTCTTGTTTGCTATGAGTAAATTCACAGCTGTAGCTAAACAAAAGAAAAGAGCCAGTGCTATTGGAGAATTTACTCCATACATCCCACCAAAAGGATTCTCTAATCCACCTAACACCAGAAATATGCGCAGAAGTTAATGGATGGTTTTACTTAAGGAGGGCCACACAAAGAGACATATAATGTGTCCTAAGCATGTATCCCCATGTTCTGAAAGCCTACTTCTTTGTGTTTTCCCCTAAACACATCTCTTATGTTCCTCAATATCTCCTGGCCATGGTGGTTTTTGTTAGGGGCTGGTTGTTTGCTCTGGTTAACTTCTCCCTTTTTACAGCTTTTGCATTTCTTTGCTACCTGTACCCCTGATATATGCACATCTGAGATTTGTTTCCTGTTTGCCTCAAAGTAGGATAGATGCATAATGTTTATGTGCCTGGAGCCTCTCACCTTTAGAAGGTATTGGTGTCTACAGGTTGGCCATGGCTGATGTTTACTCGGAAGTGATGACCTGCTGTAAATAAATTCTGTTGGGTAGTTCTGTGCTGGTTTTGAGTTAAGCTGTTGGCCCTTTTAACTTTGAGATAGTATATCCTGTGTCACTCAGTCTTCAAATGTGAGGCTGGTCAACAAAAAAGTCGTCATTCAAACTCTTTGACTTGGTTCAGCTTTTGAGGGGGTGTGATGAGAGCTGCATTACTGTACCTGTTAGTTGCCAATTGGTGAATATTGTCAGAACAAACACAGACTGATCTGTTATATCCTCTGCAGAGAGCAAAAAGAGCTGCGGGGTGTCTAATGCATGACTTTGTATTGAAGTGAATGGGAATGAAGAGTTTGTCCTTAGAAACTGCAGGTTGTCATTTCTCTGATCTAGCTGTGTGTGTGGTCATTTGATGCCTGCAATTGTTTTCAATGGCTGTTTTCCTATTGGAAAAGGATTTTGTGGTAGCTGCTCAGCAAAAGGAAGACTTCGCTATTTGTTAATAAATGCTGTGTTTTTTGCAGGTGTATTACTTGACTCCCAGGCAAAATATTTCTTTTTATTCTAACTTCTGTGTTTTTCCTTTCCTTTTTTAAAGAAACGATTGAAAGCAGCAGAAGCAGAAAGCAAGCTAAAGCAAGTGTACATACCCAACTAGTAAGTATCATCTTGCATTGTTTCTTTGCAGAGAGGCTGATGTAGCACTTTCCATGGCCTGCCAGCATTATGTATTTGCTTTAATTGCACAATAAGAGAGACATACTTGAAGAAATGTGTCAGATAACTATTAAATTAGGTTACAAATAAAACAAACTTTCTGCTGATCCTTGAGCAGGCTTGCTGTCCTTGTATTTTGGCTGAGTTGGTGTTAAACCAACTGTCTTGATGCTAACTACGAGGAGCCCTGCGGAATAAACCTTGATAGCTTTAGTTGTTCAAAGCTGGCTAGAACAAAGCAGCAGTCCTCCCAGTATGCTTATGCTGCTGCTTGTGGGTGAAAGACAAACCTATTTGCCCATGCTGACCTTCCACTTCTGGAACACAGGGTATTTTCTTTATGGACAGCTAAGGGCTTTCTCGGAGCTTGCCCAGACTGTGCTGTCACATCGCTCATTTCCTTAGTACTCTATAACGTTCCCAAACTGAAGCCACCATTACTTATGTTCCAGCTCTTAATTTTATACCAACTGTGAGAGTTGGAGACTTGCTAACAGATTAGCACTGTTGTGAGTAAAAGGGTAGCTCAATAATACATCTATATATTTTTTTTCATTTTTGTAATAAATTGATCACTAGCGTGTAATTGTTTTCTAACGTGTCTTTTTTATCTATATATACATGTTATAATTATATCATGGTAGACTTTATTTAAAAATTAGTAAAATGTTTCTTCTATTGCATTTCCTTTGCATGATGCAGTCAACACTTGTTACAGTACAGAGTTTTGTCTCTCCTGTCCTTTCTCTTCTCACCTTTCACTGCCAGATGCATTCCCATGTGTATTATTCCCACAAACTCCTTTGTTCTTTTGTATTATCTCCTTTGAACTGCTTATGAAGTTCTACCATATGTTCTGTTGTTAAGGCAAAACAGTATTTGACATAGTTAGCTTGCAAGACAGTCCCTTGTTTCTTGTGGAGAGGACCTCTAATTTATTTTTTTGCTTTGAAATTTATCAATGTCCTAGGTGAATTTACTAAAAATTGGGTGTGATATTCAGAGTGAAGCCAAATAGATCTCCTGCCCTGCAGTTTTTCAACAGCGTTACCTTTTGTGAATGGTGTTACTCAGCAGGAAGGACACTGGACACAAATTAAACATGAATTCACAATGTGATAAGTTTGTAAAGCGAAAACCAGTGTAGTTTAGACTGCAGATGCAAAAAGATACTGCAGATGAGAGAGCCTGGTGGTTTTGGTGTTGCTCTTGGGTTATAATGTATGTAGGTAGGGCTCTGTATTTGAAAGTTTATGGTGTTCATTTGATAATGGCTGGCCATAGTGGTATCTTATCCCTCCACACTGTAACTCGGCAAGGTAATTCATGTTGCTATCTAAAGAATATAATCAAATCAGCAATTTAGCTCTCCGCTTCAGGAAAAAGACTTCTTTCTCTGCTCATGTGCTATTTTTATCTCTGGCTTTGATTTCCAGTCACGGTTCATCTTTCTAAGTCATATACCTTTACTTAACATATTGTTTGATTGATAAAATGGGTGTCAAATTTTCCTCCTCCTTCAACATCCTTTCGTGTGTGTCAGGAATAGTAGCAATTGTGTACATGACTTATTTAATCCCACAGGAAGGCTTCTGCTGTTTTTCTGCTATTAATACTTCCAAATGTGGCAACAATTAAGTATTTCTAAGATTTCTGGATTATTTCTACTCAAGGTTCAGTACAAGGACTGGCACAGGAAAATGTATCGCATCTGCATCATCTTGTGGCGTAGAAGATTATATTCTTAGCTTGTAATAGCAATACGTGGTACAGGGATCTAAATATCAATGTATTGATTTGCCCGTACCATGTTACTGAACCCATTCCTGTTTTGAGGCTCAAACCATAATAATCCACTCGTCACCTGGAAAATAAATTACTTGATGTAGGCTGTCACAAGACCTACACAGCAGCACATCAACCAGTGGAGAGAAACCAATTCTAACAATAACTGGTGCAAAATTGTTTGCACAGAGACACCCAGGAGGATGTCAGACTCAAGCAATTTTATATATATATATTTTTTTTTTTTTCCCCTCTGTCCTGCTGATGGGATTCTTGTTTGTTATTAGTAGAAACATCTAGGGATAGGAGAGGAAAATAATAGGAAAAAAATTGAAGTGAGCTTCAAAGGTTATTTCTCATGTCACATACATATTATACAGTGAAAAAGAACAGTTCTGCGTGAAGCTTTAGAGTTGCTGTTTTTTAATTTGAGACTGTGGCTCAAATTTATATTCTGGGTAACTGAAACATGGAGTCATACAGATAATTGATGTGAGGTTATCAAATCCTCAATCAACATCCTAGTTATTGGACAGACATTTCTGTCTAGGTGTTGGACAAACATTTCTATGTTTCTTCCAAGAGCAAACCTGGGTTTGGGACAAATACCTGTGGTTGATGTGACTGAACTCAATGTTTGTATGCTTTGTAGTGCATCAGATTGAAAAGCACTAATGTACTTTCGTCTTGGAAGGGAAAAGCATAAAATCAGTAGAATTCTTCATTCAGGAAATACCGAAAAATATCTTGTAGTTGTTTTCTGTAGCTATTTCTTCATCAGTGGGAGTGGTGTTAAATGAGCAGCAGAAGCCTGAATGCACAAAGAGATTCATCCTGCCATCCACCAGCATGAATGTGGGGTTTGGAGACCTTTCCTCTTGCAAATGCAGCCTCAATCTTTTTCTTCTAGTGTGTACCCAAAGATACTCTTCAGGCTGTTGTGGAAGTCATATTCTGATTTTACTAATCTTAGGGAATCATGCATAGTAGTTACTTGAGCTTTTTTTATGATGGCCTGGTTGTGTATCTGGTGCATTTTGGGATTAGGATATCTGAAATCACAAAGGCAGAGATACAGTTTTGTGTGTCTTTTCTCTTTGTTTTGCTTCGATCTAAGGGACATCAGAAGGGGTGAGAATAGTAAGGTGAGAATGAAATGCTCTATACAATCCCCAGTCTCCAAAATGCATTGATGCAAAATGTAAATGTTAAATTTACATCTGTAAATGTAAATTAATACATTCTGCTTGCAGTATTTTATCTGAGAATCTCAAAGCACTTCTAAAGCTGCAAATGCTGCCTTGCCAACACTTGTAAAGTAGGTAAATATTATCCTCCCTCTCCTGCATCATTTTTAAGCTAACAGGGAAATTGGAGGAAAGAGTCAAAGCTCTGGATGACTGCAAGGGGCAACTGCTTAAGCTGAAGAGAATCCCTTTGTATGCCTCTTGGTTGCCCTCTACTTGAGCAACAAGGCTTTTTTTCCCTTCTCTCCTTAATTGTACAGAAGTCCATTGCAACACAGAAAGCTTCCAAGTATAATGCTGTACTTTTTTTATAGCTGCACTAGTTAAAGGTGCAATCCTCCATGTTTGGTTGGACAGAGCAGCTTATTTTCAAAAAGCAATGCTTAGCAGTCATCAGACCTGTTCTTAGACCTTAGACGTGAGTATTTGCAGTAACCTGGAAAGTTGTGATGAGAACTCACTTCATACTGTCTGGGTAGGGAATCCAGCCACTCGCATTAAATTGTTAGAGGTAAATGGCATGGATGTTCCTTACAAAGGGTTTTAAATGTTTCCTCTTTCTTAGCCTTTATTTCTTAACTGTTCTGTTGCATCTAGCACCACTATGACTTCCTGAATAACAGGAAATGTTTGTTGATGGTGTTAAGTTTATAGACATTGTTAACAACTAGAATTTTATCACTGTGCTGTGGGTGAAATGCTAGTCATTTAGAGAAGAGATTTCTGTGATCTGCATGGCTCAGGATCTGGAGGTGTGATTGGTTGTTTTTTTGGGGTGGAGCTGAAGTCCATGATGGCTGACTTTCAGTGCTGCCTTTCTGCATGTTCTTTATCACCATAAATTTTTTTTAATTGAAACTGACCTATGGGATACAACCCAAAAACCTGCACTTTGTGATCCGTCTTCTAGTATAACTGACTGCTCCAGTGAAATTGAAACTAATTTAAGAGGTTTCCGTTCTTGATGTAAGAACTGGAGATGATAATTTACTGCACCATCAATATTCTCATTACCTTATTTGCATCTTTCACTTCAGTTTCATTAATTACCTAATGATTCATCCAGTTATTCATCTGATTCTCTTGTTAATAGCTGTAGCAGGCTTTGGTGATATCAAACAAGTTTAATTAACATATCATCAACAATTAAGAGCTTTTTGCTTTTCACATGGTGAAGATATTAGCTTCCTAAAATTTATGGTTACTGCCTCTGTGAAGCGTGACCTTAGTTTTGGAGCAGCACACTTTCTGTTGCTTCTTGCAGCTATGTTAATTGTACTGTTGCAAAATCCTACAGTTGTGGCAATAACTTCAGTGTGACAATTTTGTGGTCAATGTGATTTGGCGATCAGCTCTCAGCTGTGTATCCCTTTCAGTTGTGTTTGGGAAGGATGTAGAGAGGACAGCAGTTAGACCATTACTCTCCTTTCCGCACAAGATCTTACTCCTTTGGATGTGTGCGCCAATGTGCACAGTTGCCTTCTCAACTGCTTACAACCAGACACATCAGGGCTTTCCAGCATGCGGTTCCAACAAACAAAAACCCTTTTTGTGTGCTTTACTGATGACTCCTTTACTGCCTTTTTCAGAGGATAGACCGATGTACAGAAAGGAAGCAACATGTCTGATGTTGAGCCATAAGACCTGGAATGAGGCTTAGTTATTTTTACTTCAGTCTTTTTGCTCTGTCTGTTGAGCAACACTGCTTGTAACAGTGGGCATCTGTGAGGGCTGTTTGTTTTACAGCATCTTGGTAATGTTTGCACATGGAGTTTGCTAGTGAATCATTGGCAAAAGTTCTTTTGCAGCAGGTTACTATAGTGACATCCCAGAGCAAATATGCTCAGTGGCATGAATGTACTTTCTTTCAACTTTCCCTTTGTTAAATGTCTCTGAAGATCTCCTGCCATCTGTGGCTGTCAGAACTTCGTGCTGTTCTGATAAGCACCCTGAAACACTTTCAGGCCTTGTAAGAGCTGGTCAAGTAAGCAAAAGGAGAAAACCATAGCTTGTTAATCTAAATGCTTTGTTTTGCTCTTCTCTGGTTCTTTTGAGTTGTGTATGGGCTGCTCAGTGTACTGAAGGAACAAACTGTTTGCAGTAGTTCTGTGCTGATTAGTTTCCTAAACTTTCTCTTCTGCAGAAAGGCTCTGAACTTTACAGCAAGGAATACCATCAGAATGCTATCCAAAGTTTTTCTTGGACCAGGCAAATACTCTTTTACCCCTTTATGCACTCTGTGTGTGGTCCTTGCAGGTTGTTCACTGCAGAATCTATTTTGTCTCTATGGAAATGGAGCTTTGCTGAGTTCTGTATCTCGCTGTCTGATCAGACATTTTCAAGTGAAGAGAAGGATGACCTTCCGGTTTTCAGGGGAGCATAAGCTTTCCAATAGTGTTTGGGTTTGTTCTGAAGACAACTGGCCTTTGCAGCTCCAGAACTCAGTCACTTGGTACCCTTTTCCTTTCAAGGGTCATTGCTGAGAATGTGAAACATACTATTGGTGCCCTATTAGAGATTAATTTGGCTATTTTTGCACAATGCCGCTTTTTGCAGTACTAGCCAGAATCACAGAATGTTAGGGGTTGGAAGGTACCTCGAAAGATCATCTAGTCCAACCCCCTTGCCAGAGCAGGATCACCTAGAGTAGGTCACACAGGAATGCATCCAGGTGGGGTTTGAATGGCTCCAGAGAAGGAGCCTCCACAACCTCTCTGAGCAGCCTGTTCCAGTGCTCTGTCACCCTCACAGTGAAAAAGTTTTTCCTTATGTTCACATGGATCCTCCTATGCTTCAACATGCACTCGTTGCCCCTTGTCCTATCCTTGGACATCACTGAGAAGAGCCTGGCTCCATCTTTCTGACACTTACCCTTCCCTTATTTATAAACATTAACGAAGTACATTTCAGTCTCCTCTAAGTTAAAGAGCCCCAGCTCCCTCAGCCATTTCTCATAAGGAAGATGTTCCAGTCCCTTAATCATCTTTGTGAATCTGTGCTGGACTCTTTCAAGCAGTTCCCTGAGGTCCTTCTTAAACTGAGGGGCCGAGAACTGAACAAAATACTCCAGATGTCACCTCACCAGGGCAGAGTAGAGTGAAGAGAACCTCTCTTGACCTCCTATCTATGCCTCTTGTAATACACTCCAGCATGGCCTTGGCCACAAGGTCACATTGCTGGCTCATGGTCATAGAATCATAGAATAGAATCATAGAATGGTTTAGGTTGGAATGGACCTCAAAGATCATCTAGTTCCAACCCCCTGCCATAGGCAGAGACACCTCCCACTAGAACAGGTCACTCAAGGTCTTAATCCAACCTAGCCTTGAACATCTCCAGGAAGGGAGCAGCCACAACCTCCCTGGGCAACCTGTTCCAGTGTTTCACCATCCTCACTGTAAAGAACTTCTTCCTAACATGCAGTCTAAATCTCCCCTCTTCAAGTTTAAACCCATTCCTTCTCATCCTGTCATTACAAGACCTTGTAAATAGTCCCTCCCCAGCCCTCCTGTAGGTCCCCTTCATATACTGGATGGCCACCACAAGGCCTCCTCGAAGCCTTCTCCATGCTGAAGACTCCCAACTCTCATAGCCTGTCGTCACAGGAGAGCTGCTCCAGCCCTCTGATCATCTTTGTGGCCCTCCTCTGGATTTGCTCCAACAGTTTGATGTCCTTGTGTGGGGGCTCCAGAACTGCACACAGTACTCCAGGTGGGGTCTCATGAGAGCAGAGTAAAGGATGAGAATCCCCTCCCTTGCCCTGCTGGCCACGTTTCTCTTGATGCAGCCCAGGACACAGTTACTGTCTGGGCTGCATACACATACTGCTGGCTCATGCTGAGCTTTTCGTCAACCCAGACGCCCAGATCCTTTTCCTCAGGGCTGCTCTCAGCCATTCACCACTCAGCCTGGATTTGTGCTTGGGATTGCACTGACTCAGGTGCAGGACCTTCCATTTGGCCTTGTCGGATTTCATGAGGTTGGCCTGGGCCCACCTCTGCAGCCTGTCCAGGTCCCTCTGGATGGCATCCCTGCAAGTTGACTGTGCCACACAGCTTGGTGTCATCTGCAAACTTTCTGAGGCTGCGTGTAATTCTTCTGTCCGTGTCACTGACAAAGATGTTAAACAGCACTGGTCCCAGCACTTATCCCTGAGGGACGCCACTTGTCACTGGTCTCCAGGTGGACATTGTGCCCTTGATCACTTCTCTCTATATGTGACCATCCAGCCAATTCCTTATCCAGCAGTGCTCCACCCATCAAGTCCATATTTTTTTCAGTTTGGTGACCAGGATGTCAGGTGGGACAGAGTCAAATGCTTTACTCAGGTCCAGGTAGATGATGTCAGTTGCCCTTCCCTTATCCACTGTTGCTGTGTCATCCTTTCCCCTACTCTGCTCTCCAGCAGGTCGGTCCCCAGCCTATACTGATCCCTGGGATTGTGCTTTCCCAGAGGCAAGACTCTACACTTGTCCTTGTTATATTTCATTTTATTTAATTTAATTTCTCTCCACCCAACTCTCCAGCTTGTCTAGGTCTCAGGAAATGGCAGCACAGCCTTCAGGTGTGTCACCCACTCCTCCCAGCTTTGTGTCATCAGCAAACTTGCTGAAAATGCACTCTCTGCCCTCATCTAGGTTGCTGATTAATATATTGAATAGTGCTGGTCTCAGTGCTGGCCCCTGTGGCACTCCACTGAATACAGACCTCCAACTAGATTCTTTCCCATTGACCACAACTCTGACTTCTTTCCTTCAACCAGTACACATCCACCTCATTCCCTGATCATCCAGACCGCACTTCCTCAGTTTAGCTACAAGGCTGCTGTGGGACACGGTGTCAGATGCTTTACTGAAATCATGATATCCACCTGGTTATGTCCTCGTAAAAGGCTATTAGGTTGGTCAAACGTGACTTCCCCTTGGTAAAACCATGACCATGTTCTTGATATACCTAGAGAGAGCACCAAGGAGAAGTTGCTCCGTCACATTTTCAGGGATGGAGGTGGGGGTGTAACTGGTCTATATTAAATATTCTGGGTCACTGAAATCAGTGTGACTTCTGTGTCTGTGCAACTGATATGTAAGAATATGAGCTTTATAAAACAGCTTTCTGAAAATGCATTAAAGACATTTCTGCTTGAATAAGTAGATTCCACTTTATTAATTGTGAGTAAATGTAGTATGCCCACTCTCTTCAGGTAAGAGAACATGGGTGACACGTAACTGGCACAAGTTGGCATGAAAGGCTGCCTGCTTTTTGTTGCTTGTGTAAACTGAGATCCTAACAGCACCTTGGAGTCTTTGTAAGTGCCTGATCTGCTCCTCTTCTCTGAAACGTCTTGTGTGACTTCTCCCATCTCTCTGATTTCCCCAGAAGTCCTGTCCCTGCAATACTGGTTTTCTGTCCTCCTTGTTCCCTCCCATGCCAAGGATTTTCTTTTTTATGCCTCATTTTCCCCCTTAAACACCTCTTCCTCTGCAGAGATTTTGTACTATTCCACACTGCTCTCTATGCCAAGGTTTTGTTTTCAGGTCCTGCCAGTAGCTTTTTTTGCTTCTGAGTCAACGTTTTTAAGAGAGCATAGGGATGAGCTGAGGTCATTCAGATAATGTTCTGTAAGAATGCATTAATGACAGACATGAATGTGTTTCTTGCTCTACAGATCTTGTGCTTTCAGACCTTTTGCATTTAGTAGAAACCTGGATGCTTTCTGTCAGAAAGACAGACCACAGTTTAAGATTTGTCAGAAGGCTCATAATCGTGCAAATCTCTGTATATGCTACCCCAAAGATTTTATTCAGTGTTTTTGGTGTGCTGACATGAATTGTGGCACAATACAAACCTTTGCAATAGACAAGGTGGGGATATTTGTGACTGCCTGAACAAGGCAGGGATTGCCCTTCCTCTACCTACCTTTCCTACTCCATCCCCCATCTTTCTTTTTGAGGATGTAAATGGAAGATCACATTAAGGACAGAGATCTGTGGGTGAGTTGATTTTTCACCTAGATTAGAATGTCAGTGATAGTAAGATACCTACCTGCCCTCGCTGATTTATTGTTTTCAAGTGAACTTGGACTCTTGAAAATGGCATGTAAGTGTTACTCTAGGGTTTTTTTTGTTATTGCTGTTGTTTAAATATTATCAGGAGACAATGTATTCTTGAAAGTCAGATTCCTGGTAAGTACAGCTTGTTCTGGAAAGCCACATAATGAATGAAATTTAAATCTTCAAACATTTTCGGTTGTACTTTTGAAATGGCATGCCTTAATTAATGTCTTGTCCTTCTTTCTTGCTTTGTGTTTTAAGTAACAAGCCAAACCCCAACCAGATCAATGTAAATAATGTCAAACCAGGAGTGGTAAATGGTACTGGAGTACAGACACAGAATGCGGGAGCAGGACGGGCCTGTGAAAGCTGTTATAGTAAGTGACATGCCAGCCTGGCAGTTGTGCATAGAGAGTGCAAGTGCTGTGCTGGAAGCACTAAAGTAAAAGCTGTGTTGTGGTGGGGGAGGTGGTAGAGAAGGGTGGGGACACAGAATTTAACATAGCAGCATTTGAGTAAAGATGGTTTTTGAGTTACTACATGCGAGTTTACATTTGTAAATAGAATTAATTAAGAAGAGGGGAGCTATTAAATGCCCTATGTTATGTCAGGTAGCTATTCAGCAAAGACTTACATCACCAAGGTGTGAATTTGACAACTTTTTCATAACCTTTTGGTAGATTTCAACATATGATGATACTGTATTTGGTCTACTGTCTGGGATTAATATACTGAGTTGTTATGATTGTACTGTTTTATGGGGAGCCTTTAGAGATGCTGGACTGTGGGACTGTACAAGAAGTCAAGTCACAAATCGTATACAGTTAATGTACAAGGAGTTCTTGAAGACAATCTTCTCTCTCCCATGCTCTGCACAAATCTTTGTGTACCAGTCTTGCAAAATGAGAACTTGCAGTTTTATCAGCAGGAAATTTTCTACTAGTTGTTTTTCTTCTACTCACATCCTAAAAGGGGTTTATTATGCTGAAATCATAAGTACATTTAACAATGATGACAGTGAAGCCATCGTCACTTTTTAAAGGTCTGTTTGAACTCTGCATTGTCTTTGTGTGGGTTTTCTTTTGTGATGATTCTAAAGAGAATAAGCTCTGAAAATTGATCCTGTGTAAGGATATATATAATTTCCACCTTTGTTATCTCTAGCCACACAGTCTTACCAGTGGTATTCTTGGGGTCCCCCTAACATGCAGTGTCGCCTCTGTGCATCCTGTTGGACGTACTGGAAGAAATACGGTGGCTTGAAAATGCCAACACGGTTAGATGGGGAGAGACCAGGACCAAACCGCAATAATTTGGTAGGTATCTGCAAAGCAAGCCTCTCAGCGCTCTGGCTTGTTCACTGTTCTTAAATATTTAACAAGAAAAAGAATGCCTTCTGCCTCCATTGTTGTCCTTGGGGGTTGGTATTTCTTGTCTTGCAGAAGCTGGCATGTTAACTTCAGCTCTAAGTGATTCGTTGCCAGGTACTGCCCCAAGAAAAAAATCCAACCATCATTTGTTTAGCAGACTAGCCACGGTGGGATAACTTAATGAAGATGGAGAACACTACTGAAATGCCATCCAGTGTTTCTGGTATTGGGTTTCCACGATTTTTGCTGGAGGGGAAAGATGGCTTTTTTTTTTTATTCCTTAATGGAATTCGTTATTTCCTGAAACCTGTTTCCTTTCCCAAGGCACATTTGGAATTAGATACCTCAAATAGCTAGTGGCATTTTAGAGATCCCTTACCCTGTTTTTCTAGTTCATCCTTTTTTTTTTTTTAATTCTCCTTTTTGGGTAGGTTTTAATAAGCATAGTATGAGCTCCTTCTATTGAATTTCCCCCTTTTTATTTAAAACACAAAATTCTCAGAAGTTTGATCTCTGGTAATAAAGGTGCCTATGCTAACATGGCACACTGATGAAGGGGGAGATGATCCCCAGGCTCAAAGGCCCAAATAGCCTGTGGCCAGGTCACTATCAACTGGAGTGGCAACAAGTTGTGCCAGCAAACCTCACCTGTTCTGCCAGAGGGTCTCTGCAAGGAGCAGCAGCTACAAATCAGCAAGGCTGGAACTAGATGATCTTTAAGGTCTATTCCAATCCAATCCATTCTATGATTCTATGAAGTTCAGTCTGGAAGCATTGAGCTATTTGGAAACAGTGTGTGGACAGAAAAAAAGTGCACGTTGTAATTTAGTCTTAGATTTTTTTATTTTTTTTTTTTTACCTCTCCTACTTCTTGCTGTCTTTCCCTTTCTATTATATTTCTTTCGTTTAACCTCTGTCCAGGCCTCTCTCTGCACTCTGAAACTACCTAATTGCTGAGATAACTGCCAAGTTTTATCAGCCTTATCATATACCTATTGTTTATTAATTGAAAATGTGTAAGTAGTCTGAGAGGGGAAAGCCTTGTTCTCCCCAAACTGAAACTTCCTTTTGTTTTCCAGATTTGAGATAGCAAGATACTACTTTCATTATTTTATTGGTTGACTTAGTAGATTTTCATGAAGATACAGCTTTGGCTCTGTGTAGTCAATAACTATCTTTCACTAGCATTCTTTATTACTTGCAGCAAATATTCCATGCATTTGTGGAGTTCAGAGTAAGAATTAAAACAGATGTTCTTGAAACTCGAACACAAAAAAGTCCTTGCATGCTTTAAGTTTGCTCTGGGAACCAAACTTGTGATGTATATTTTAGCCATTCTTTCTGATTTTCCTCTCCTCCTTACAAATTATTTGTTTTAAAGAGTTTGCATTGTATATCCAGAGCAGCTTTTATGCACCTAAAGTTGAAGAGTCTCTTTCCGTTGACTCTGTAAGCACTGAATCATGTCCTAGTATCAGGTAACTTCTTCAGGTATGCCTGTTGTATCCCTGTTTTAAAACTTCAGACAGCACAGAAGTAAATACTTCCCTGTGAAAAGAAAATGTTGACCTTCATTTTATCCTTTGAAGTATTTCTGTTTTGGAAGAATAGTCCAAACATTGATGTGTATGATTTAGAAAATGGGGATAGTTGGACTGACAATATTTTGATTTGTAACACTGTCTCTGTTTTTACATTTGTGGGTCAGTAGTTGAAAGTGATTTTATATTGTATTCTTTCTTTAAAACCATACTTACTTTCTAGTAATTACTTTCTAGAAACCATATTTGTTTTCCTCTCTTTTTAGAGTCCTCATGGTGTGCCAGTACGAAACAGTGGGAGTCCCAAATTTGCTATGAAAACACGACAAGCATTTTATCTCCATACAACGAAACTGACAAGAATTGCCAGACGTTTATGTCGAGATATCTTGCGCCCTTGGCATGCTGCAAGACATCCCTACCTGCCTATTAACAGTGCAGCAATCAAAGCGGAATGTGAGTGCTGATGCAGCTGGGACCTATCTCCAAGGGAGGAGGCCTTTGACGTTCCTTTCCTACAAAGTCTGAGTGGCAGCCTCTTCAGATGCTCTCTTGCAATTGGTTTCACAAAACCTAGCTGTACTTGAGGAGCATTCTAACTGATTGTAGGCTGGACAGATAACTTTGAAAATGCATGAGGTGTTTGTTTTTCAAATATCCATGTTTGCTGCTCCATTTAGTCATCTTCTGAATTCGTTGCAAGACATGCTTGCAAACTGTGCAAAATTGGAAAACCTGAGTTATTCATATAGTTTTGCTGTAATATCTAAATGTCTTTACCCTCTAATTATTTATTTTTGCTTTACAGGCACAGCACGTTTACCCGAGGCATCAGAAAACCCTTTGCTATTAAAGCAGGTGGTTCGAAAGCCTTTAGAAGCAGTACTCCGGTATTTAGGTATTAAAAAAAAAATACCACCAAACACAAAAAAAAACCCCACAACTAAACAAAACTCCCCCTACTAATTCTGCCAACCATTTCTTCTTCTGTTTGCTTCTGGATTTAGACGATGGTTCTGAATTGAAAAACAAACCATGAAAACCTCCTCGTGAACTTCTTTTTCCTTCTTGGTTTGCCAGCCCTAGTGGATCAGCAGTCCGCTCTGGGCTCTCAGAGCTATATCAGAAAGTTTTTCAAGTGAAGGGATGGATGTGTTTGCTGTGGTTTCTAATATATGTGGGGACAAGTTACAAGGCATAAATATGTTTTGGGAGCAGTTGGTCAGTCAACTGTTCCAATTTTCAGGCTATCTGGAGGCAGTTCCTATAGCTGGGTCCTTCAAGAGGCCTCTTAGGTTAAGGACAGCACTGTGTCCCACAGCCTGTGAATCAGTTGCTGGCTCTTCTGTGCTGGAGCTGAACAATGCTTCCATTCTTCACTTTCTCCTTGGTTTGGGGTTTTTGTGTTGGTGGGTTTTTTTCTCTTTTTAAGGATTTGGACCATCAGGGGAGTACTGAGTAGATCTATCCAGGACTTCGCGTAAGTTTTAGGTGCTGGAAGCATCTGAAGTGATGCTACGTGACATGCCAGCTCTGACAAATGAAGGCAAAATCATTCTCCCTAGTTGCTAGAGATACCCTGAAGACATGTCTCAGGTTGTTAGAGCAGTCTAATCTGAGTCTAACCACAGAAAGCTAGCTTGGGTAGCGATACTTTGAAGGCTTCCAGATTAGTAAGAAAATTGATTGCCTTTTTATTCTGATAAGAAACACTGGAGTTTTTGTTCCTTTGAACATTTTTGTTGATGAAATACTGTAAGGCTTAGAGTTTATTAAATATTTACTGCTTCTCTGTTGAGTGTTGTACTTCTACTGTATACTAATGAGATACTCAGACTGAGAAACCTTTGGGTATGTTTAATACAACCAAAGAAAGCCAATACAATGAGAAGTTTTGCAGTTGGATAAAATTCTGCTTTTTAATAGTTGTACAGAATGTAGCAGTGGATTTTGAGATTTCATCAGAGCTGTGTCACAATCTCCATTTTGACTATTGAGCTGAGAGAAGGGAATGAAAGAAATGGGGGGAGGCTGATGGACTGGAGAGAACTTACTCTTTTTAGTAGGACAGCTTGTGTTTGATCTTTGCCTTGGCCAAAACTTTGAATTCATACTCTCGGTGTTCTTTACAATAGTGTTTTGAATCCTTATTTGTTTGGCCAGTTTGGAAATTGTATTTTTTTTATAAACCTTGCAAAACTGTTCAAGTTGGAATTTTCCCCAGCGTTTAGGGTGTTTCATGACTACTCAAAGATGGCTTTTAATAGAGCCATCTCCAAAATGATCCCATATTGTTGGAGAATAGTGTTTTGGAAATAGATACAAAGTACTTTTTAAATCAACTTTTAATTTAGGATAATATTCTGTCATTGATTTTAGCATCTTCAGCATAGGTGAATTCCTAAATATACTTTAAATGCTTTATATGAATAGCACTCCCCAGTCAGAATTATTGACTTGAGGTATTTTGTACGTAAGGGGAGGTGTACAGGGTCACCTTGAAGTTTGCAGGTTGTTTTCAGATGTATAATCCCAATATCTTTGCTAATAAAACCCCCACCTTGCTGTTTTACAACAGAGTCTCATCCATGCCCTCCAAAACCAGATCCTGCAAAGAGCTTGTCCAGTTCTCTCAACAGTCTGACTCCTGCTAAGTTTACTCCTGTCATTAACAATGGGTCACCAACTATCCTGGGGAAAAGAAGCTATGAACAACACAACGGAATGGATGGTAAATAACTCTCTGCAAAACCTAGGTTGTCTATGTAGACTTTTTCTTCTCTCTTCTGTATGCAAGGAGATTATTTAAAGCTATAGCCCTTTATGTAAAATCCAAGTTTCTTATTTTCAAGGGAGGTTATTTTTTTTCCATTTTGTAGAAGTCAGTTGTCCTGTTTCTCCTGGATGAGACACATGTGTGCTGCCTGGGTGATGCTTGTACATAAAGCTGCTGTGCTACTGAAACTCTGCCTGGCTTGGGCAACCTTGCAAATGGGATAGTAAAGGAGAAATTTCCGTTTTGTTTTTGAGTACTATGAAGAAAACCTAAATAGCTTTTTAGGGTGATTCTTTCTTTTTCTTTTGAGGTTTACAGTTTTTTAACCTGTAGGTGGTAGTCGTGCAGTTCCCAGGTGGCTTTGTAACATGGGTCACCTGGCTTTCAGCAAAGCTATCAGAGGCTGCATGCCATTGAGAAAGGCAGATGTGTCAGGTCTGGTATAGCACAAAGCTGATCCTGCCTTGCAGAAAGCCACTATTTACTTTTGTTGACCCTGTCACTGAGCACCTCTGTGCAGTGGAGTGTGGGCTTCATCTCTTCAAGAATGAAAAGCAAAAAGGTGTTTGAAGGGGTAGATGGACATAGGAGGTTCCTGGCATGGACTCAGGATTCTTTTCTGAAGAGTTGCTCTTGCCGAGAGTGTTGGGGAAGAGAAACTGCAAACTTTTTCTCAGATGAGGGTAAATCTAGGATCTGGTCTTAATGGGAGTAAGACCATGGCAGGTAGCTTTTATTAGTAGAGAAAAGGAACAGTTGGTTTAGTGGTGACTGAGCAGAGAGGGAGGTACAGAGAATCTCATTTTTTACCTTCAATTTTAACTTGATATGTGGCTTATCTGAAGTATAATTACAAACATTTGATTTCTTATTATTTGTGTTTTGACTTTAAGAACTTTTTAAACTGCTGCTGTTCAGGTTGCTGATGTGATGTTTTTCTCTTTTCTGTTCACTTGTGCTCTATCAGGCAACATGAAGAAGCGCCTGTTGATGCCTAGCAGGGGTAAGACCTTGAAGCTGCGCTCAGCTTATGCTAGGAGAGTGATTTTTAGTTTCATCTGCTGGCTTGTCTGTGCTTTGTGGCTATGAGTCTATGTGCACCCTCTGTGTTGATGTCTAAGTGTTCTTTGGGTAACCATTTCAACCCATGGTTATGCTGCTCACCTTCCAGGCTTTTCACATGCAGGTGACAGGTTGTACAGCTGTACTGAAGATGTGAAGTGCTATGTTCAGAATTGATGACTAATTCCTCAAGTGTGTGGAACAGTTTTGTAGCAGTTCTGGAAAACTGCTGAAGGCTGTGATGGTTGGTTTAAAACTAGGCATTGTGTCACTGTTTGACTTTTAAGAAATGAGTTTCATGTGTTCTGAACTACTTTAAATTCACTTTGACCGAAAGAAATTTGCACAGGTTAAAAAACAATCTGTTCAGAGTGCTGAACAGACCTCAGAAGCTTTAGTTTGTGATAATGCAGGAAACATGCATATGATGTCACTTAACCAAATCCCATAGAACAGAGCAATTTTGAACAGTTAGGATATGCAAGCGTGCTTATGTTCTGCTATGAAGTGGCTGATGCTGCATGTCCTGATGTTAACTGTTGTTTTTAATGGCTGAGACAGTGAATGACTGCTACTGCTATTTACATGCATGCATGTGTAAGTGCATGTAGAAAACACAGTAAGAATGAGGAGAGCAATTGCTCTGCTGTTCTGCCATCTTTGGGTATTTGTACCTTGATATTGTGTTGCTGAGTTTTTAATGTGCCTTTTCACATTTGTGTTTTGGGAAGAATAACAAAACCCTGCTGCCTTGATCAGTTTAACTTCCTCAGAAGCTTAGCCCAGTATTGAGTGATGTAGATGTGGAGCAGCTCACTGAATTTCTACAGCTCCTAGTGGCTACCTGCTTATGGGCATGCCTGCTACTCCCTGCTAAATTTCTTCATCAGCAAGGGGACTGCCGAGTTGCTCAGCAAATCACACCCTTCTGAATCTCTGAGATGTTTTGGCATGTATGACAGAAGTAGAAGAATGGATCCTTACCTGAGGAAGGCTTTCTGCATAGCATCAGATCTCGTAATCTGAGACCATTTGCTCACTGGAAATGGAAGATTCTTGTTCTAGTATTTAAAAATGTCTGCCTGCTGGTATACATACTTGATTAGATACGTGTCAGTTGTAACTGTTGCTGGAGCAGTGCAAACCCAAGATTTTTGGTGATGTACCTTTCAGGCTCCTCACAGTGTGTGTTCCTCTGGCATATCCATGCATAGTTGTGCAGGGGACGGCTCTCACTGAGCACCTGCTGCTTTATCTGCTCAGTCTGTTCTCAGCCAGTCACCGAAATACTTGGAGTAGTGTTTGTTCCTGTAACTGCTAGGTAGCAGAACATGATTCAGTCCCAGAATCTGTGCACCTGCTGGGGCACTGAGTCTTAACTGGACATTTTGTTGAACAGCTCAACTTAAACTTGTTGGTTGAGATTTATCTGTGAATGGAAAATGTTTTCCATGCTGCGTTTTTGATGTCCAGAATATTTTCTGACCCTGGATTGCTGGGAGCTTTGCCAAGACAGAGAGAAGGGAACCACCTGCAAAGAAACAAGATTTAAATAACTTGGATCAAGATCTGCTAGGCATAGAGAAGCAGATGGTAGAAGCTTGTTGGGTCTGTTCCTGGCCTGGAGCCAGTTTGTGTGCCAGTGCCCCTGAGCACTGGTTTCCAGTTGCCTTGCATGTGAGCTGGTAAGCTTTACTAGCTCTAGGCATGGCTAATACTGGTTTCCTGCACTGTGCCAGAACTAAGAACATGATGCTGAGGCTTCTCCTTGGCTCTGGATGGAGTCATACAGGCTTACTAATTTGGAGATGGACAGCTGGTGGGAAGGGAGTAGAGGAGGTCAGAGGAGAGAAAAGGCATAAGTTGGAACCATTGTAAAGGAATGAATGGCAGCGAGAGTAATGAAGCCTTGTGACCAGAATTCCGGAGCAAATGAGTTAATATAAAAGGACTGAAATAAACCCATCTATCCAGAGTGACTGTTTTTTGGATTAGAACTGACCTAAAATAAAGAAAAAGATTAATGAGAGTAAAAATGAGTTGTTTTGACCACTGAGATTTTTCATTTATTAGCTCTTACAGCTGCTATGGGAAATTGTGGGGAGGTTCTTGTTATTTTTGTGCTTTTCCACTCCTTTTAGTGATACGTGGTGGCATACTGGCAGAGAGGCTGAAACTACATTTTCTGCACAAATTAAGGTGCAGGGATGATACTGTCCAGCTGTACTGAAATAGTTTTCAAGGAGATGTTAAACTACTGCAATGTCAGAAGAATTCTCCAGGGGTATTTTTGCATCCTGCTGATGTGCTGTGTTGGTGGCACCTGGTAGATCTGACTGGTCACCCTGTCAGTGTCTCAGACATAGAATCATAGAATTGTTGTAGTTGGAAAAGACCTCTTAAGACAAGTGACAGTGGGCAGCTGTTGTGGTGAGCTTTAGCTGAAGTCTCTTTGCTGGTGCTGAGATCCTTTTGGCACTGGGATATTACTTCAGAACTCGTGAGAGAAGTATGCATACTGTGAATTATGGCTGGTTGCTCTGCTGATCGCATGTGATGGGTGTGTAAGACTTTCCTCATGGCCAGATCATAAAGCAATATCAAATCAAGAGATTGCTTTGCAGGGAGCAAGCCAAGTAGCAGCTTGTCCTTCTGCTTAGTGTAAAGCATTCAGAGCCACATTTATATGTGTATATTGTTGTTCCAAACTATTTAAATTCCTTAGGCATCTGCTGCCTTTGTTTAGAGTTGGGCTCTTTAAAATTGCCGCAAATCAAACTGTTCATGAAGGTTTTTGGTTGTTTCTTCAAGCAATGCTGCTGGAAGATTTTACCTGAGTCTCTACCACCCATGGTCAGTGCTTGGAATTCAGCCCTTAGGAAAATTAATCACTGAGGTGCCTTGCTGAACTTTCCTGTGTAAATGAAAACACTGTTCCACTGTTAATGATGACTTGAGGGTGAATTGATTGGAGGTAGAAGACCACTTAGTCTATGGGTGGATGCAGAATGGTTAGGTTGAACTCTGTGAAGAGACAGTAATGAGAAGTAAGGAAAGGCTGGGAAAAGGAGAACCTTGGTTGTGAGAGAGCAAGGAGGAAAAGGAAAGGAGACTGCTGTTAGAGGGCTGCAGCCAGAGACAGCTTAAATGCATTGATTTCCATAGTTTAAGAGTACTTGAAATTTTTCCTGTGAAATTTTGGATTTGGTGGTTTTGGGTTTTTGGTGTTTTTTTTTTTTTTTTGTTTCGTTTTTATCTCTTGCTTCTGTAACTCCAGCTTAATGTATCTTTAACTTTTCTTTTTCTGACTCACTCCTGCTTAACCTTAGAGAGCTGAACTTTCAATATTATTCATCTGGCCCAGGCATCTGGAGTTCTGACTGGTGCTTGAATTCCAAGAGCAGGAAAATATTCTTAATCTCCTCTCTCTCTGCTACTTCCACTCTATAAGAAGAGTGCAATCCCTTCTTCTGTTTTGTTTTCCTCTTTAAATGCATTATTACACATACAGTGCCCGTACCAACTCTCCTTCAGCGTTAGATTAGCATGAACAAATTGCTGGTGAATCCTATTTTTGGAGCATGAAAAGTACATGGAGTCTTATAAGATGTCTAATGCAGCGAGATGTTAAGAAATTATTAGTTCATTGCAGTTTCATTAATGTTCTGGAGCTTGATAGACAGTGTTTGCCATTAAACTTCCTCTAAAAGAGGATGTTTTATGTTCTCGACTTTGTTTACTCTTTTTCTTGCAGATGTGCAGCGTAGGGTCTATGCAATACTTGCCTATGGCCATTCCTGCTGGGGGAAGACAGGGAGCATTGTCAGAGGTTCCCCCCCCCCCACCTCACTTGTACAGCATGTTAACTTTCATCTGATCAAATTTGTTTTTCAGGGTCATCACATGTGCTCTAAAATTGGCAGAGAGGGAGCATGAATGAGTAGCTGAAATAATAGGAAGGCTTTTCCCAGCAACAAACTTGCATTGATAAAATAGTAGCGGATCGAATGCTGAAAATTGGAGAGGGTTTATAGAAGAGCCATGAAAACAGTGAAGGGACTGGAAAACACACCATATAATGGAAAAAGCTCTTTATCAAAGTGGAAGTTGTAGATGTTTGTCTCTGCTGACAGGAACAGCAGAAGTGTAATAATAGAGGGCTTTTTAGTCTAGCGGAGAATGGAATAATGAGCTGCAGTAGCCAGAAGGTACAACAGGAAAACTTTGGCTGGAAACAAGCTGCACATTTTTGAGTGAGGTTAATTAACTGTTGGAATACCTTGCTTCTGCTGCTGGGGGTTTCTAAACCAAAATGGAGTGTCAGCCTAATTTAAAATGTTCTGGTTTATTGGTTCTCACCTCCTTTTGGGGAAACGCAACTGAACTCCTAGATCTGGGAGCATTCATCAGCCTAGCATGGCATTAGTTTAGTTGTCAAGAGATGAGCATGAAAGTGCAAATACTGTTCTTGATCAAAACCAGCTGTCGAGGTGGGAATATATGGAGTTCTCCAGTATCATCTCTGTATGTGACCAGACTTATCTCAAAGATGCATTCTGTCTGGCTTAGATCTTGCAGGAAATTTGGGCTTAGCTGTATTGTGTAAATTGCATTAAAATTCTACCTTTATCAGCAGTGTGGCCCTGGCTGCCCTTCCAAAGTCAAGGATAACTAGCCAAAGGAAATCTGCCCATCCAAGAATGACTGTAAACAAGAGGGACTATTGGTTCTTCAATGAATTATATGATACATGGGGAAATGTCCTGGCTTTAGCTGTTGATGTCTGGACCACAGTAATGTGACTAGTGTCAAGAGAGAAAATACTCAGTGCTTCTTAAAGGAATGACTGCTTCTTACCAGCAGCAGTACAGCTGGGAAGAATGACAAGTTGCTTGATGTGCTTTTTGGAGACCTCAAGAACTGTGTGCCTGTGCAAGTTCCTTGCTTTAGATTATGTGCCAGAAGTACAGATTATTTTTCAGAACCATATTTAGGATTTGAATTCAGATGTCAAGTGAAACTTCTTTCACTTGCCTTCAGCTTAGCCATAATTCTGTAGTGTCTTTAGTTTCTTTTAGTGTAAGGAGAAAGATCTGGAATGAAACTGAGAGATAAGCATCATACTGTGTGGGTCAACTAGTGAAAACCATTCCATTTAGGAGGGACAGTGTGGAGTGAGATGCAAATATGGTGATTGAGAGGGAGGAGAGAACATTTCCCAATGCGATGGCAGGGAGCAGGAGTAATTAATATGAGAGGAAATGAATGTACAGCAGTGCAAGGGCAGAATTACAAGTGTCCTAACAGTGCAAAGCCTAAATTTGTAACTAAGTGGAATCTACATGTATGATACATCTGATACATATGTCTATCACACACATGTATGTGTGTGTGATACCCTCAGTTCTAAGAACAGTGCATAGTTGAGTGACTTCTACTTTCCATAGCTTAGATCAGCAAATGCTTAAGCAGTGAGGGACATGGTTTTGTTGCCTTTTTAAAAACTATTTAGTATGTTACAGCCAGACAGAGAATATCATGATGCACCCATCATGAATGTGGGTGGATAGTATTGATGGACTCAACAGCAAGATAGATAGCAGCTCTCCATTCCTAACGTGCTTTTCCAAGCGTAACTGCTGACTCACTGCATTTGGATGACACTGCCCAGAAAGTATTAGTAGGGTACTTGAAGTTCTCTCAATAGAAGGTGCAGCTTTGCCTGAACAAAAGTGATGTACTGTGAAGTGAATGAATGTGAACTGTAAGACCAAGCATTTTAGGTAGCACTGTCCAAATCCAATGAGGTTAGTGGAAAGGAGGTGGGTAACAAACCACTACTTATCCAAAATTAAAGCTCCTCTTTGTGCAATCTCCTTTGGAGTTACTGTTTAACGTATTGGATTTACCTGTCCAGCAGAGAACTGTGATCACTTCTGTGTTTCGTTACCACCAAAAGAGTCTGTGTTTCTCTATTTGTTGCATGGGGCTGGGCTACTGTATTCTGGACTGTGTAAATTTCTCCCTTTTTTAACCTTAAATCTTTTTTTTTTTTTTCTTCTTCTTCCTTTGGCAATCTTGGTAGGAACTTACTTAGGTAAGTAAATTGTGATTTTAACATTGTTTTTACGTACAACACAGTTTGAAGAAAGTGTTAGTCTAGGTGGTGTTTGGTGCAATTCATGCTCTGTTCTGCTTGTTGCACTTAGACTGCTGAAAGTTTGTAGCCTTTGGTTGTTAGAAGATGGACACTCAGTCTGCTCACAGCGGTAACACACTCTTGGCAGTTCAAGAAAAAGGGCTACTAAAGCATTCTTAAGCTTGCAAAAACTGGTGTGTCTATGGCAACACAGAGACTACTTCACGTGAACCAGTAACTTGGAAATGAAATCCTTGTTCATCAAGCCTCATTCACGCATGAATGCTTGTATATTTTTTCTAGCTTGCACACAAATGTGATATTGTTGATGTTTTTGTTCCTGTTGGGAAGGATGGAGTCCCAGGAGGAGGATTACTTTTGGAAAAGGCAAATGCATAGAATGTGTGGATTTTTGAAAGCAGTGCATTTCTGTACGTTAAACTTGCTGCTTGTGAGTGTGTGCATTAAATCTCTACATTCCTTGTGACTGAAGATGTGCCTATGAATGTTACTGCTTGTTGACTGTTCTGCATGATACTTCTCCTTGGTAAACAGAAGTTAAAGCCATCTGTGACTAACTGCCTGATGTCCTGATTGGTTAAAAAGAAAAAAAAAAGAAGAAGAAGAATTATGTTACTCTGAGATCAAGGACCGATTGTGTGTGTGTGTGGTGAATATGCTGTAGAGTTAGTAAGTTTGAGAAACTATTTAACAACTCTCAAGTTCTGTCCAGTGGCTTGAAGCTGGACTGCTCTTCCTCCTTGGTATTAGTCAACTGTGTAAGATTTCCTCTGCCCAACTGTGAAATGGTGTGTAAATATATACAAGCAACAGTGTGTATGTTTAGGCATGGAAAAGCATTGGAAATTTTCCACTCGATCAGAGAAGAGGCCAAAGCTGGTGCTTATTTTGCAGGTTCTTGATGCTTGCTGTAGTAACTCCATGGAAATATCCTTGTACTCCAGTCTGCATTGGATAGCTGCTGGGGGTTTAGGCTCTCCTGCTTTTCAAAATGGTGGTTGTGTATTGCATGAAGCTGGCAAAAAAGCAGGCTGAATTTGAATGGTGGGGAGTAGTTTTTGGATGGTACCATTCAGATGCTGAGGTCCTCTTTCTAGAGATGGGACTGGATCAGCAAAGAGCATTCGCATCTACTCTTCAGGCTTCTAGTGGGGCCAGATATTCTGGTTTGCTTCCCACTGGGAAATTAGACTCTACTACTCCACTGTGTTTTGTTGGGTGCCCTTGGTGGAGTGGTGCTTTAGCTGCCGCTGAAGATTTAGATATTCTCTCCTTTAATTTTACTACTTCTGGCAACTCTGAAAGCATTAGATTCAAATGATAGGAGATTGTTGGAAACTGGTTGACTGAGAGGTTGTTGCCTTCATGCCCACAAGATAAAACAAAGGTGCAAAGTAACAGTAGTAAGAGACTTGTTTTGCTATTTTCACTAGTCCTTCCCCACCTGTGTTTCTTTAGGTGAAAGCACATTCATCTGCAGCTTTGATACCTGAAGAATGAAAAGATCATTGGGGCATAGTAATCTGCTGTGGCTGGTTTTGAGCCAAAATCTCTGCTTGAGGAACAGTTCTGAGGTCTTTGTTAATAAGTTGTGGGGGCTGGAGGCATGCTCTGAGAGCATCAATCATTCTCTGCACCGTGATAGGTGTTTTATTCCCATTTCAGTCACAACATAGAATCGTCTGTGGCAAAAGACATCAATGCTTATTTGCAGATACAGCTGCAGTGTACCTTGTCTTTATCTTCTTGTACTTTTTATTTCGTTGTATAGGGGAGACTGACAGAAGGACTGGAATGCAGGACACTTTCTAGGACTTGGGGATTTTTTTCAGTGCAATGGGAGAAAAACATTTAACATTGAGTTTTTAGAGGATATTTCAATTTCTTTGGCTGCAAAAGAAGAAGGGAAGACTTGCTTAGATACTTCATTGTAGACCTTTATAATTTGTGGGTTTAAAGTTTGGTCAGTCCTGAAAACACCTTTTTCTATGTTTGGGGATTTTTTAATCTCCTTTGGAACAGTTTAGTGTTGTTTCTACTGTGGGGCTATGTAAATTCAGGTAGTTGGACCTTAGATGTAAGTGAAAGGAGAAGCCATGTTTTCTACCCTGTGGCTTCTCTAGACATCCCTTAATAAAGACAGGTTTTTTGGTTTTGTTTTTTCCTGGAGAGGAACTGCCAGAACTCTGTCATATTTTGAATCATAGGATCATAGAATGGTCTAGGTTGGAAGTGACCTCTGAAGGTCATCTAGTCCAATCCCCCCTGCAGTCAGCAGGTTTTGCGCCTGGTTTATATTCATATGCTGTCTTATTTTTAACCTGCTTGTGGATGCGTATCTGTAAGAAGCTTCTCTCAAACCTTGATCAGTGACAGTGGAGAAAGCACCTTGAGGAGGCCCAAGTTTGATGTGGTGAGTTAACCTGTCTGTACGACTTCTTGGTCAGAGGTGGAGGATTCGTTTAGTTCTTACAGGAACCTGTCTCGTAGACCTCATCACTTGCATAGAAACCACCAAAAACTTGTGTGTGAGAATCCATTGTTTCTGGTACAGATACAACTGTTCTGTAATAAGTTACAGATGTTACATTGTGTCTCTTTGCATCTCTTCAGTGACTGTTGCAGGTAAAAATGCCCATTTAATAGCAGTGCTTTGGCTGCAAAGGCCAAATGTGATTCCTCCTTTTTTTCTTTTTTTATAGTACACTAAAGCTAATCTTTTAGTGTCAGTTTTCATTCTTTGTAACTCCAGCTATTGAAGTGTGACTAAGGGACAATTCACAGAGAGTGAAGAGTAATATGCTAATTGATAGCTTATTACTTTGATAGCAAGAGTATAAATTCTATGGAAACTGTAACTTTATTTTGTGTCTTGTTTTACTGGAGTAAAAAGTTGTCCTGGGCAGCTTTATCCTAGAAGCAGCAGCGTAGGGAGTGAGGTGTGTCCCTGTGGTTAGCGTTGCTTCTCTTCTGTTGGAGGGCTCTGAAGCTTTGGGGCTCAGCAAGCAGTAATTCTGCTCAGCCTTCACTCAGTTTATATCAGTTTCAATGCCTCTCTTCACCATAGAATGTTCTGGGTGAATTTTGGTGTTTGCAAAACAGTGTCTTTTGTGCATCCAGCAGCAGTCATTGCAGCAGCCACGTATCAGCTGCTCCTGTAAACCAGTCTTTTCTGGCATCAAGAATGTTCTTAGTACAAGGAAAGAGCTGATGTGGAGCGTAGTTGAAATGTGTGGCTTCAATCCAGGGTCTGGCTTCAGCTGACATACATCTCTCAGATCTCCTGTGAATGGAGAAAATGTTATCTTTCTGTTATGGAAGGGGAAAGGAAAAACAACTGCTAGAGCTTAGCACTGAAGCCAACAGATTCAGGTTGCATCCTGCTGGCTGCGCTGTTTCCCAGCATCCATGCAGGTCTTTGTCCATCCATCTCTAAATGGCTGCTCACAGCTGTGTTTTGGATGTGAGTACTGCTCCCGTGTAAAAAGGAATAATTATCTGGCACCTACATTGCCTTTGTCAACATCCAGAGGTTGTTACTGGTTTTCTTACTTGGTGCCTGGTACATCTGTTCTACAGATTTGATGGAAATCTTTCTGACAACTTTGTCTATAGGGACACTTGAGCACAAAAATGCTACAGAAAAATGAAAGCGTCTTCATATTTGATGTAGCTAACAGTATGCATCTACTCAGAATCTACTCATTTGTATATCAACTGTTGATTTGAATGTAATGTGATGGCATTCAGTGTTCAGGATATGTCCCTTGTTCCACATTCCCCCCACTCCTGATACACCGCTGTGCCATGTGTTTCCTGGCATGCTTACTGTGACTACTTTGTGTTTGGTTTTACCAAAGAGAACCTCAAGGAATTTATTGGACTATGAGCTGTGAGCTGTAAAAGATAATTTTTGCTGGGCTCTTTTAAAATCTTTGCTGTTTCATCACAGCTTAACTCACTAATAATGGGAGGTTTCAGAAGTCAAGCTGGGAAGCTTGCTGTAAATGTGAAAGCAGTATTCATCCTGGTCATTGCTGCAGCCAGTGACAACCTTTGCTGGTGCCTGTCCTGTAGTACCTGTTGAATTTGATGTACCAATGCTTTGGTTCTCAGCTGGAAGGGACTGAGAAAGATCTTTTGGTGCACTGATGTTGAATATGCATCCCAGAAAGTTAAACAGTGCTAATAAGAAGGTTTATCAGGTTGCCAATCCATTCCCTGCCATACTTTCCTGCCTTATAGCCACACATCATTCTTTATTATCACAAAACCTTTATGTGTCCCACAGTGTCTCACATAGGTAGAGTTCAGTGCACACTCTCTGGCAGCATGCTAGGGTATCTGCTAGTCCAGCAAACAAGTGAGTAAAATCAAGCTATTGTGCTCTGTATTTTATGGTGCTGTTTGTTACTGGGGAAGGGCTTTGTGTGATGGTTGGAGTTGCTATGCTCTGTAACTGACGGAGCTATGCCTGTGGAACTATTTACTTGTGGTAGGTTCAACAGATAGAGGCTGTTTGCTAACAGCTTGTAACTAATGCCTGAGCTGAAGAATTCCCTGGGGATCCAAGGATGATAGGATAGATTTTATTTGTTGCTGTCTTGACAGCATATGATACCTTTCACTTTCTCCTTGATGTCAGTAAATTCCTCCAAAACTAAACCAGAAACACCAGATTTTTTTCCCAAAACTGGAGGAAAACCACAGATCTGAAGGAGGCTGTGTACTTCAGTGGTAGTTTGAAGAAAGATGTGAGTTAAACAGAAAACACTGAGCAAATGGAACATGATTTTAACTTGGGACCTCTGCTCTTCAACCATGTTGTTAAGGAAGCTCTTTTCCCAGTTACCCTTCTAGGAGGGGAGTAGTTCAGTAGAGAACTCTTATTTTACCAAAAGAGCACAGTTGCAATGATAGCTGCGTGTGTTTTGATTTTGTACTTTTTTCTGTCTTGGAAAAGCAATGGTCTTACCAGCTCTATTCTCTTTCCTGTTTGTTAGGTCTGCCTAACCACGGACAAACCAGACAAATGGTAAGAGAATGTTCATTTAAACAAAACAGGGAAAAGAAAAATTATTAACCAGTGCTAGATAGAAAACCACATTAAACCTGTAGTGTTTCACTTCCATCTTTGCTGTTTGCAGCTGGTCATACTTCCCAATTCACTGAAAAGCTTTAATAAAGATAATATTCTTTTGGATCATGTGAAACATCCAAGTGGTTAAATGCAAGTCAAATCTCAAATCTGTCTATGCATACATAAATGAGATTCCATTTTGAATAGGGACATCTTGTTTGGGCTCATACAGAAACTGAATGGCTGTTTATAGCAAAGTTCTGGGATGTGTTTTAGGTGGAATGTTTCCCTGAAGAAGGAAGGTTTAAATGATGGAAGGGTTTCTTTGGAAAACAGTTTGGGGGTTTGTTTGTTTGTTTCTTTCTTTCTTTCTTTCTTTTTTTTTTTTTAAGGAAGTTGGTGTGCAAGAATGTTTGGGATTTGTGTTCGTTTTATTGAGTAAAAGGTGTTCCTAGTCTTTCATATCCATTATGCTGAGTTTTATCAAAGGACAGAAGCAAATAGCCAGTCTGATTGATGCATCTCTGGCAAAATGCTTTCTCGAGGAATTCTTCTGTGTGGAGGGGCCAGCACAAAGGCTGTGCAGCACGTTCCCCCTTAACGCATGGCTTACAGGAGACTCATGGGAGAGAACTTCAAATATAATCCCCCCTCCTCCCCGCCCTGAAGTGATTTGATGTTGGTAAAGTGGTGCTTGCCTCATTCGATGAACTGCCACAATGTATTGACATCAGTAGAGAGTCACTCTGACATGAGTCAGTCAGCTGTAGGTATGACTGATGGTGACTGAATGGTGATCACAAGCATTATTAAAACTAATAATGTTCTTGGATGGTGTGTAGTACCATGAGGGTAGGCTAGAATGTGAGCATGCTAGTCTGCTTGTGATAATGGATTCATTTGGTTTGTTACTTGAGCATCTGATCCAAAGTGGTAAATTGTCTTGCCCCATGAAATCAGCTTTACTTTTTTTGTCCAAGAGGAGACTGGCTACTTGTTTGTGTCTGTTGAGTAAATCAGCTCAGTGCAGTGGGGAAAAATCTGTGATGACTGTTCACTTTTTAAGTGTTTTAGGGTAAAAGCCCTAAACCGCCTTGATTTCTGGTTGCTTGATGAAGTGTGCTACTGAACTGAAAGTCAGAAGTCTGCATTTCAGGGTGTACCATTTGAAAGAGATTACTTTCTGAAGGTAGAGAGAAGGCAACTCCTTCTAGGTATTTCCAAGAACTTTCTCTAGAGTTTTCTCTGTGTGTGTAGCATGTACAGAGAAAATGTCCTTTGCAGCACTGATGAAAGGATTTTCTTGGAGAAATCTGGGAGGGGGTGGGGAAGTAAAAGTTTTATTTGAAACTTTAATAAATCTCAACTGTAAAATCAGTTCTTGAAGTAATTCAGTGGTCTGCTGCAGTGCCTAAGTTGTCTTGTGTAACATGGAGCTGGGCAACTGAAAAATTATGTTGTCGTTGCACTTGTATCAAACAGCTTTAAAGAGCTTGGGATTTTAAAAGGTAGGATTGTGGTTGTTTAGCTCCTAAAGCCCTGATTTTGTACGGGAAGTAGATCTTGGTAGCAAGTTTATAAAGGCTGGTCCAAAAAAAAAAAACAACTTTTTTTTTTTTTTTCTTTTGTGATAAAAATGAGAAGGGTGCAGGGTTGTTGTGTGTTTTGTTTTGTTTTTCCCCTTGGTTGACAGTCTGAAGTCTCTAATTTCTAAGTCAAAGTGTTAACATTTGCTTGAGTTTTTGTCATAACAGTTGAGGACTTGAATACCACACATGCCCACTTTTCTCTTGGAAGTGAATCTCAGTTTCCCATTTCATGGGCAGAAGGGGAAGCCTTGGTGTATCTGGGAAAATGATCTGACCTCAGATGATGGCCTGTGAAATACCAGAATTTCTACTGGGCTGTTCCTGACCAGCTTTAATTCATGCAGATCCATTTTTCTGGGCCCTTATTTTGCACCTTTCCTGACTGTCCAGTGTTAGTGATTTCAGTGGGATATCTCAGTGTGCTGAAAGAGGGGCAGCAGATCTGGATTTCAAATGATCAAGGACAGTTGAGAAGCTTAACACTTTGCTCCTTTTCAACTGCACCTCTCTTAATAAGAGCTCGTGTTTTTCCTGTGGATTGGAAGGGGGCTACTGAGGGTCTGAGAAATGATACTTGTGTTGAATCACAAAGCAAATGTCTTTTGTATGGGAAAGTTCTGGTGTTAAATGATGAAAAGATCTGATTATGAAAGCTGCTAAGCTTTGTAGTACTAAATTTGTTTTTAAAGACATATTTATTTATATACTATCCTCCTTAAATATTAACCTCCTTAGAACAAAAAGGCTATGGGTAAGTTTGGTACCCCAGGATAACTTTTGATTTTTGTGTTTGATTTACTGCTACACTTCCTCCCATGAAATCAATAGAGTTACTCTAGATTTATAGTAGTAGCTCAGATCTAAGCTTTATGCTCAAATCTTTTGAACTTGATGTCATCTTTCAGGCACAAGCAACAGATTATTGGTAATGCCTTCCATTTATTATTTGTCCTGTCGCTGGAGTATTGCTGTCCTATTGCATACTGAAGGTGCTTCACTTCTACCGCTTGTGGACAACTGCTTTTATGTGAATTCTGTGTTCAGTCATGGGCAAAAGGGGAGATATTTACCATAAACTCTCAAGAACTGATATGAAAACTTTTAATTATTTTTTCCTGTGAGCACTTAGCAGATGGTACTGCGGGTTTGTTGCAGCCCCTAATTGTACTTTTTATGTGTCACGTTAGGGACCAAGCCGAAACTTGCTGCTCAATGGGAAATCATACCCAACAAAAGTCCGATTAATTCGTGGTGGATCCATGCCTCCAGTGAAAAGGAGGAGGATGAACTGGATTGATGCACCAGATGATGTTTTTTACATGGCCACTGAAGAAACCAGGTAGGAAATTTGGCATTTCAGAGGATTTTAAAGGGAGGTCTTTTGGTTTGTGTCCCTTATGGGTGTTGCACCTGATTTTGTGGTTAGATGGAGAGATCTGCTGCTTTGAACTGAATGCAAGAAACTACTACTTGTGCTGAGGTGGGTAAAGGCTGTGATACCCCTAATCATGTCTGATGTGTCTAATCATGCACCTGCATCCCAGAGAAAGCAGATTATTCTTCCAGAGCAGAGATGGGCTGTGAGGGAAGAAAGACCAATGTGGGAAGTTGACCAGCTCAGACATACAAATGCCTTTGTAGATCTCACCAGTGTCTTAGTAACAGGATAGGAGCCTTCTGGCATGTGCTGAGGAACAGACCCTACTATAGATAGAGCTCTATGTGCCCTCTTGTCTGCTCTAAGTCTCTTGTGTTACCTCTCATAACATCTCCTTGTCCAAGTACTGAAACCTGCAAGTGACAGAGACTGTTTCTGGGGCAGACTTGCCTCATTTTGGTGGTTTCTGTTTGCCACCAGGAGTGGTGGGATCTAGCCCTGCAGTGCCCATCTTCCCTCCTTTGGTGGTAGTGGTTCTGCTAGTCCTTCTTACTAGTCTGCCTACAGGATAAAAATAGTAAAAGAAACTTTTCCTTGCTTGAGTTTCACTTTAAACCCTGTTTACAGGCTGCTGACAGAGCAGAAGCTATGTGACCTGACCCATAAAGCAAAGCTTTTGTGTGTATGTTTCCAGTACTGTGCAATTCCTAGGAAGGGAGGACTGCTCATAGGTGTGGTGAGAAAGATAGACATATGTTTGTGAGGTTTCCTCCCAAGAACCCAAGCCTTCCTCTTGGGTCACCTGGAAGAGGTCAGAGCAAAGCCCCAGCCCAGCTTTTCAACCCTCTTTGCAAGCAGAGGTGCTCTCTGGCTTTTGTCTGAAGCCTGGAGCTATTAACACTTCCAGTATCAGTATCTCAACTTGCCTTTCTCTCTAGTACTTAGCAGAGATAGACATGGGAATTACTGGATGTCTGAACCCTTACAAGTGACCAAGGAGGTCAGGAGTTTTCTTTGTCTCTTCTGATAGTGATGAGCTCTGCTCTACTCCAAGTGTATTCATTTTTTCAGCATGAAGTGCATCGTCAGTCCTGCCATCCCCAACATACTCCTTGGTCTGCAAAACATTTCAAGTGTCAAGTGACTGTTCTATGGAGCTCCTATCAAACATGGGCTTCATTGACAAGCTAAGACTGGTAACATACAAGTTACTAACGACTAATCTGTTGGATTATCAGATTTCAGTGCAGGAAACCCTCCTGTTGGAACTCTGAAGAAACATGAAATTCATTTCCTGCTCAAGTCAGGCTCATTCCTATGGACACCTGTAATGCAGCTGTGCATTTTGCCCCAGCTTATATCACCTTGTCTTTCCCATCTCCTTCTCTGTTCCTGCGAGGTGCTGTGGCAGTGAGCAATGGGATCCTGTATATAATTGAAACTAAAGTGAGAGTATTTAATTTTCAGGGGAGGCAGTTTCCTCCTTCTTCTTGTCATCTTGCTCTGGTAAGGAGGTACTGGGATCCTGCTACAGACCTGCAACTCTGACAGATTCACATGCCACTGTGGATGTGGGGTACACAGTCTCTAATTCAGTCCTTAGATGCTCAAGGCTTATTTAATCTACAAAACACTTCTTGACATCTTTATTGCGAAACCCAGTGGTAGTAATGTCTCAGTACTACCAGAAGGTCCTGCCCTTCCATCTGAGCAGAACAGTGACTATGTTCATCAGGCATGGTGTTGGTTGTGAGAACAGTTTACCGTACAGGCACGGAATTGTCTGCTTGTACAGAACCACTGTCAGAGGCAGGAGAGTTCAATCCCACAGCAACCACCACATCTTGCATGCAGAAAGTGTAGCGCAGCAATAGACATCAGCTCAAAAAGACTGTATCTCTTCCATTTAGCACAAAAAAACAGGTAGCTTTGTCTGACAGCCTTGCTGCTTAGCTGACTGATGTGTGCTGAAAGGAGATGCTTGGCAGTCTGCTGGAAAGCAGGGAAGCCTGAGCACTGCAGGGTTGTGAGCAGCAAGGGTTTTCTGTCAGGCATTTCACCTCCAACTTTCCCCTGAACCATCTGCTGCATTCCAGTGTCAAGAATGTAAGCCTTGTTTGTGAGCTCTGAAACAATTGAAGCTTTGTGTTGCCTCCATAGCAATCAGTCCAGCAGCGATTTCTGCGTGTCATCCTCCAGCTGAGGATCAGGCTGTGCTTCCAGTCACAGAAAGTAGGTTTTCCTCCAGTTTTACACCCCTCCTCTTCCTCCCCTTTTTGCGCAGTACTGTTGAGAACGGTGCTAGAAAACAGGATTGCTTTGAGGGAGCAGTTTAGAAAGTTTGGGCAGTTGAAAAAAGTAATAAAGTTTTGAATCAAGCCTCACAGTAAGGGACTGGGCATTTATAATTCATGCAAGTGGAGGCATCAAGTGACCTGATCAGAATCTAGAGCTGCTATGAGATGAGTTTCTTATGGCAGTGTGTCTAATTGAGCACACATGGGTATTCTGAGAGGCTCTGCTGGCTAAAAGTAGATCAACTTCAGCTGAGTCTTGGAAGAATCATCACATTGAGATTTTTTTTTTTCTTCTTTTTTTATTCCTCACTGCCACTTTTTTCACCCTGTATTCTCCTCTCCCTGCTCAGTGGCCTTTCAGCTTCAGAAGGCACTGGAGAAATGGGGACACTGAGCAAACAAAAGCTGTGCCTCTGTGTAAGCACTGTAGAGCAGGCTTGTTCTGTTCAGAGAGCAAAAAAAGCAAGTGGAGAGATGACCAAATCTGACCAGAGTGGATTCAAAATCTTCATCTGAAGCTGATGTGTCAGTACTGGTGGTGGTGGTAAAGGTAAATTTTAGAGGGAAAAGGTATCTTGACTGGCTTATTCAGCAAACAGCACATCTCAAGCACAGAAATGGTAGCACAGTGATAGACATCATCTCAATAAGAGTGTATCTCTTCAATTAAAAAGCACCACCAAAACAATAAACAACCAACACACACCCCCCCAACAACAACAAAAAGGTTTCATGGTCCTAGTAATGTTAATTAACAAAAAACGTTACTATTGGAGAATAGATGATGGTGGTTGAGTTGTGGACTGTAAAGCCATGTAGCTAGCATTCCTCTAGTGCAGTATCATGTGACTGATGGTAAAGTTAAAAAATGTCAGGGTAGGAGCCTGTAAGGTTGGCAACGCTCCCTTATCAGACCTGTGTGCCTCGGTTCCTAAACAGAAGGCTGTGTATGGTGGGTACTGGTGGACTACTTTAGTGTATATTTATCACTTTCCTTTCTGATCTCTATGTGCCTTGGTCCACCACAACATCCTCTGGAAATGAAATCCTAATTTTAATGACGTAGTACATTTTTTGTTGTTGATGGTTTCTCGGTTTTGTGGGTTTTTTAAGGAGACTTCCTTTAGCTTGGAGCCTGGTATAATGAAGCACTCATTCTGTATTGTCTCCTTCTACCTTATTTTGCCAATTTTAAAACACCAGTGCATCTTCCCTTCATTCTCTCTCTTTCTCTTTTGCTTTCTCTCCATGTGGGAAAGTGCTTCCTGCACCTTGTAAGACTTGTTGCTAGTCTTGTAACATGTGCAGAAACTTAACAAATGCAAGATGTGAGTATTACCCATTTCTGGGCTGGGCACACACCATGTGGGAGAAAGAAGAGGGACAGGCAGCCTCTTAGTGTCCCCAGTGAGAGGGAAGGGCTGGAAGGGCTGTGTGATTGGTTCACTGGTTAGTGGCCGTTGTGGAGCCCCCCAGCAGCAACTCCGCCTTGAGGCATAGCTCCATGGGAGACCAAATGTGGCTGGCTTGTGCCCTGATAGGTTTCTTTTGAAGAGACAGCTGTGTGCACCTGCTTGGGGCTGGGGAGTTTCAGAGAACTCTGTGAGACATGGATTAGCAGGCAGGGAGGTGATCAGGGTTGATTATAACTTGCCTTTGTAAACTCCCACAAAGCTGCCTTCAGGCCTGCGTGTCTGCAGGCATCAACATAAATTAGTGGTATGGAAACTGGCTGTTAAAACTACTTCATGTATTGTATTTACAGTAGTAGACCCTGGCTCTAGGGGGCTGGACCGGAATGCCTTCTGCTCTGCAGGGGAAGGATTCTGCAGCAAAGAATGAAATATCATCATGATTTCATCATGTTCTAGTGCTATAGGTCTTTGTGAACGATCCCTCACTACCTTTCTTGTAGGCCCCCTTCAGGTACTGAAAGGCCCTAATAAAGTCTCCCCAGAGGCCTCTCTTCTCCAGGCTTAACAACCCTGGTGAGACCTTACCTGGAATACTGCATTCAGTTTTGGGCTCTTCAGTTCAGAATAGACAGGAATCTATTCAAAAGAGTCCAACGGAGGGCTACGAAGATGATGAAGGAGCTGGAGCACTGCCCTATGAGGAGAGGCTGAGGGACCTGGGGCTGCTTGGTCTGATGAAGAGAGGACTTAAAGGGGATCTAATCAGTGTTTATAGATATCAGAGGGTTGGATGTCAAGAGGGAGGGGACAGGCTCTGCTCAGTTGTGCCATGTGATAGGACAAAGGGCAATGGATATAAACCACAGCACAGGAAGTTCCACCTCAACATGAGGAAGAACTTCTGTACTGAAAGGGTCATGGAACAGGCTGCCCCAGGGAGGTTGTGGAGTCTCTTTCTCTGGAGACTCTCCAGACCCATCTGGATGCATTCCTGCGTGACCTATGGTCCTGCTCTGGCAGGGGGGTTTGGATTCAATTTCTGGAGCTCCCTTCCAACCCCTAACATCCTGTGATCCTGTGATGATTGGTGGATTTATAAATCAGAAAATAAAAGTTCCCTGGAGAAGACATTGCTGAGCTAAACAGTGTCAGCCCATCCTGTTGAGCAGCCTCTGTGTGTGCAGGCTCCTGGTTTCACTTGGAGGAACTGGCAGCGCCTCGATGTCCGCTCTGTGTAATCGGTACCTTTCTTCCTTGGTGTCTGCAGGAAAATCCGCAAGCTGCTCTCCTCCTCCGAAGCCAAGCGAGCCGCCAGACGCCCTTACAAGCCGATTATCCTCCGGCCCATCCAGGCAGTGCAGCTACGCCAGCCCATGAATGACGAACCCATAATCATTGAGGATTAGAATGCGTGGAGCAGCCGTCTGGCTGGCGGTGGATCTGCCTGCGAGAATCTCTCCTCCAATATATACTTGAGTTTCTATGGCTACAGCGTTGAGCTAACTGTTGAAGAGAGGGAACTTTTGAGGAACCGTTTTGCATCTTTTACACCCTTAAAAGGAACTCAGCCCTGCTCTGAGCCCCTGACCACAGACTGCTCTCTCTTGTGTGCTCTCTCTCCTCTCTCTCTTTTTCCTTCTTTTTTTCCCCCCCCTTTTTTTTTTGTTTTTTTTTTTTTTGTTCTTCTATTTTTGGTAGTCCCTTTTCCCCTTTGCTTCTACCCCTTTTGTAGACAGGGGGAGGGAAAGTAAGTTTAACTTATTAAGAGAATGTGGACTAGTTCTTTTTAGCTTTGTTTCCTCTTCTGATGTTCGAGGAGCTAGAACCCTTCATTTTGTGACTGAGCTCTCGTTGCAAAGCCATTTTTATGAGGCTGTGTTGTAAGATTTTTCTTTTTTTTTTTTCTTATTTTGTGGACGGTGCCATTTTTTATTTCATTTATATTATTTCCTTCGTAGATAAATTTACAACATTTAACTGATAGGAGCTGAAAACCAGCCCCAGGTTCAGCCAGTTTTCTTTGGTCCTGTCCCTTCTGTTTTTTGGATCATTTCGCACGGCCAGTTGTGCTCATGCACAAGACAGAAACAACTCAGGCTGAGAAAGGAGTGAGCTAAGAACTGACAAACCTTGCAGAACATTACACTAACATTGTGTGCAGTGGAGGCCAGGCTACCAGAGTTAGGTGTCCTTACTCTAGAGATCTGTCCGTGGCGTTTCTCCCAGTAACCAGCAGTTTGTGTGCTGCCTTCTCTCTGACTTCTGGAATCCTATGTGCTGTTATACCACCAAGCCCAGCAGTAGGCCCAGCAGTCCAGCAAGTGTAATGAATTGCTTTGCTCTGGCTCCAAGAGTCAAGTACACCAATGCCCAGGGACATTTTGCTTAGAACTCTGAACCTGTTTGTGCATCAGTATTTTTGGACACATCTCTCCCAGGGCGAGACCTGGTTTCTCTTTAATTGCATTACTGTACTTTTCCCATTTTGAAGGGAATTTAAATTACAGCTGGGTTTTTATTTGAACACGTTGTGTCTGAAATTAAGTGGGTTCCCCCCTCCTTGGCATTTCTTGTGTTTGAGGTTTCTTGCATCTCTTGAACTTCTTATGTATTTGCAAGTCTGTATAATTTCTTTCTCATGTGTCTTTTCATTGCAGTGCATTTGCTGAATGCCCTGCTCTGTTTGGAAAGGATGTAAGCTATCATTTGCAACTTGTGCTGATCTGTACATGTACCTGCCTCAAGCAGACACAGCATGTAATAAGCCCCAAATCATTCCATATGTGTCAGCGGTGAGATGAGCCAAAGTTGTATTTGGGTTATCAGAGTCCCATCTGTGATTCTGTGCAACTCTGCTAACCCGACGGGTTAGATGGAAAGGAATCCCCACAAAATGAAAACAATTCAGTTAACTTTACTTAATAAACCTGGAAAGTGAGCTTTTGTGAAACATCTGCTTTTTGTCTCTTCTGAAATGGACTCTTGCTCAGGTTGTCCCCTCCCAGTGCACTTCTCTGTACTCCTTTCTTCACACCCTGTAGCTGTGTTCTGCGCTCCAGCCTTTGCATAACTGCAGCAAGTGCCTGTACAGGCTGAGAGTCACTCAGTTTGATTCCTCTCCTGTGTAGCTTAAACATTTGTAGCACTTCAGGCTGTGACTCCCTCCCGCCTCCTCTTAAACATGGCAGCAGATGCAGCACAGGGGCTCTGAATAAGCCTTTTGTCTGTGGTGGCTCATGCGTCTTGCTGATCAGGGGCATGGCTCTGGCATGTGGCAGAGTGAAATCCCTGAGAGTCACCAGCACTGACACTGAAGTGCTGCTTCACATCTGCATCACTTCTTACTAGAGTGAGCAAAATGAGCTCAGCATTTGGTCTCATTTGCTCTTCGGAAGTGGTAAGATTTACTCTGTGGCTGTGAGTAGCTTTGCAACTTAGCAGAAGCTCAAAGTGTGTCCTGTACTGCTGATGACATTTTCCTATCCTTCAGGAGGGGACATTGGTTTCTGGAGGATTTGTGGTGTAAGAAGGGCACCAAGCTTACTAGATGGCTGCATGTGATAGTGCAGGACTGCACCAGTGACATTTGGCAGCTTTACTGCACCTCCATCATGCTGTAGCATTGACACAAGAAATGCTGCTGGCTGCAAGGTTGTTCTATGAAGAGAAAGGTCTCAGAGATTCATTGCAAAATGAAATCTGAAGAGATCCCTTTGAAAAAAGGCAGTGCCTGAATTGGGTTCAGCCCCTCTGCACTGGGATTTGGAGCTAACACCACAGGTGTAGCAGGGATCTGTACTCTGCCTTGGTCTAGTGGGAGCTTCTGAATCCTTGAGTGCTGGGAACGTGCTTTGGTTGTCTTCTGGTGGAGGATCTATTAACAAAGACTCAGAGAAGCTGTTAAGGCTTGGAGTCACCACGTGGGGGTGCCAGCTCTGTAGTTTTCCAGCAGCTTAAAAGCTTTCTTGGAGCAGCTCCACAGATTACTCTGGGAGTCATTCCAGGCAAGTAGAAAATATCCTGTGCTGCCCTGACTTTGAAGGATCAGGATCCCTTGAGTGTCCTCTAATATGCATGCTGTTTTTCAGCGAGCAGTAGCAGATCTCACTCCCTTGTGTTTGTACCACTGATCATCACTGATGATTGTACCAGCTTGGGAAGAGGAGGGGCTGGAAGATACCTAATGCTGGCTGAGGAAGTGCAGGGTGAATGGTAGGTCCCAGCAGTGACCTATCTAAGCTTGAGCTGTCACTTCGTTGGAGCTGGCTGTGCTGATATGTTGCCGCTGCAGGATTTATTCCCCCTCTTGCTGTAGAACTTTTTAAAAGAAATCAAAGGTGTGTACGGCTGGGGCAGCGTCCCATGTTCAGTGACCTTTCCATCCTCTGCTTCCACCTCCTGAAGAGCCCTTGAGCTTGCAGGGAACAAATAGCGATGGGTTTGCAGTGAGAGGCGTTGGGCTGGCATTTGGGCACGCTGGCTCTGTGGCACACAGCTGGCATTTGGGCACACTGGCGTCTGCAAGTGCTCACTTGCCTGGCACAGGTCAGTTCTGTCACACGCATCTCCAGTCTGTAGTAAGTTCTGCTACAGACATTTGGCTATTCCCTTTGCCCTGTGTTGCTGGCATCCCCGTCCTTCACTTGCTCTTCTGCCTTGCAGAGGTGGGGGCAGCCATGTCACCGGCTTAGCTCCTATTCCTGTGCTTCCTGCTCATGTGGATGGAGCACAGAGGCCTCTAGACTCCTGCAGAATCATGGAATGTTAGAGGGTGGAAGGGACCTCCAGAGACTGAGTCCAACCTCACTGTGATGCCTATGATTTCACAGGCTGGAAAGCAGCAGGGAGCTGGTCAGGAAAGTCTTTTAAAAACAAAACAAAACTCTGAACATTCCTACAATACTTCATGACAAATGTTTTTGTTACAGATTCTTTTTTTTTTTTTCCCCTGTGGAATTCTGGGTTTTTTTTTTTGCTCTGCATTTTGCATTTTACCAGCTTGTCAGTAGCAGCTCCCTATGCTCTCTGCTTTTGATGCTGTAACATGAAAGCAGCGCACTGTCTGTAACAGCGCCGTTGAAATAGTGTGAAAAACAGCAAAGCATGACCAAAACTAACAATTCTGAACCTGGCATTCCTTCTGTGGGAGGAGGGTTGTAACCAGGACACTACTGGAGAGCTGCAAGGCAAAATACACGCAGAAATTTCCTTTGAAATGGAAATTTGGAGCCCTTGCCAGCTCTGCTGCAGGCTCTGGCTCTCGGTGAGAGTGTTACACAAGCCAGACCTTGCGAAGCCTGAAGTCTCTCCCGAATGGTCAGTTTGCATCATGGTGGAGCTGCTTTCCACCACCGAGGTCAGGCCATGGAGGAGGGGACAGTTCACCTGCTCGAACAGCAGCATCAGCATGCCTGTGCTGGTGTGCTGAGTAGTGGTGTGGGAGCTGGGCAAGCTAGAGGGATTTAAGAGAAGACCCAAGAATAAAGCCTTAGAGGAAGAGGAGAAAGGGTTTTGTTATGGTTATATAAACTGTACCCTACATTTCTTCTGGCTTTCTTAATTCTTTCAGAGGGTACAGGCTTTAAAAGACTTTTAACTTAAAATAAGTATTGGCAGCAGTGTTGGAGGGAAAAAGGAGAGATTGCTGCAGAAAGGCAAGCCCTGACCTGACAGCCCTCCCTAGCTGGCAGGAGTTTGTTTTCCTGTAAATGTGCTTTTGAGTCAATACTTTTCTGGCACAGCCTGCAAAAGCCAATCGTGATGGAGTCTGTTGTGAGCCCCATCTTCAGGACACGTGTGGTCTTTACTTCTCTCCCCAAAGGAAGAGGATGGTGTGCCACATGTCCCCATATCCCTGCTGCCCTCCCTTCCCTTCCCAGGGATTGAATAGAAGGATTTTGCTCTGCTCAGCCAGTTTTGAAACTCAGTGAAAGACTCAGCCTTGATGATCACATTCCACCCATGCAGGCTCTTGGGAAGGGGAAAGCTGTTGCACACAGTAAATTCAGATGGGCTGTGAGGCCAGGGGCTTGTCCCCATCTCCTGTTCACCTTGGAAGAAAGTCAGGCAAGGTCAGGGCTGAAGCACACTTGATGCCTGCCCTGGGCTTTGAGAGTTCATTCACCACATTCCTGGGCTGAGCACAAGGAGCGTAAATTCAGCATCTTTCTGCAGACAGCTTCCTCCCCTCCTGCCTGCACAGGGACTCTACACCTGGATCCAGTGCTCAGTGGGCTGCTGGCAGCATCACAGTAAGCAGATTTACAGGTCCTTGCTGGAGGGCTTCAGCCAAGTTCAGAGATTTTTCCATCTAAGCAGGAGTGAGTTGATTCCCTGCTGCCTGTGCCTTGGCCGCTTCTGTGTGGGACACACAGGAAGGGAGCATGGAGACATGGAGCTGAGCTGGATGCGTTGGCAAGCTTATTTCCTGGGAAGATGCTCATAGTGTCTGCTGGAGCTGGGGGCAAATGAATCCTGATGGGGGCATCTTCCCCCTTGTGCTGCTGAAGGAGAAGATGGTGCTGTGGGGACATCACAGCACCCATAAGGTGCAGTTATGCGTATGCAGCCCTGTCCCTACCCCAAAGACCTCACTAAGAGCTGTGTCCTGGAGGTGATGTGCATGTGGAGCACAGGCAATGAAAACTGAGCAGCTGCTGTACGCACTTGTCCTGCTGCCATGCTGGCCTCCAAAACTGTTGCACCATGACCAGCTTGACCTCTGGCCACAGAGCGTCTTGGGAGGGGCCACAGGACAGGGAGAACTTAATGACAGACTGCCCCATGGTGCCTCACACAGTCAGGAGGTGAACTTTGCCACTGAAGCCCAGCTCTGAGCACTGGCTGTCACCCAGGACACTATTTCCTTCTCTTGGAAAAGCAAGGGGAGAACTGACTGTGCCAGCCATGCTCTGCACAGCCTCCCCACTGTCACCTGGGGCTGGCTGCAGTCCCAATACAGTGTCCAGCTCTGCCAGGGGTTTGAGAGCCATGCTTATTGTGTCTCTCCAGCTGGTTTGCTGACTTGTTCTAGTTATAGCACTGCCCTTCGGGCTCCTGCATCCTACCTTGTGGAGGTGTCACAGCTGCTCCAAGGAGATTCTCATGTTCCACACAAAGTATCTACATCTTCCATGTCCACACGCAGCTTGTTGGAATGCTCACTGGCTCTGAGTTGAGCTGGCAGCTTCAGAGCTTTGGGAAGGGGACATGGGGACAGAGGGGGGACATCCTGCTTGCAAGGGCAAGTGGTATGTCTGTGAACCCATTTGTCACAGGCGTGACAGTGCTATCTGCCCTGCCTGATAACCATGGGGGCTCAAATGCCTTTTAAAGGAGAGAAGCAACAAGTGGATGGTTGGAGCTCCAGATAGTGGGCGCCAGGGCTGGGTGGTGACATGCTGAACCCTGATCAGTGGCATGTGCTGCCTGATGAGACACAGTTACTGCCAGGCCCTTGATATGCTTCTACTCCCATCTCCATTCTCTCATCTCTTGCTTATCCATCCCAAAGACCCCAGGTTCCTCTTTCTGAGCCACCCTTTGGTAGCAAGGCCAAGCACCTGCCATGGGTGGGCTGTGTTCTGCATGCGTCTGTCTTCTCTCAGCTCAGTCTGGGCTCCTTGTGTTGGGAAGCAGGCAGGGTGCTGCTCTGCTTGACCCCTGCACATCCCAGCCTTAGGACAGGGGATGACCAGATCCAAGCTGGCAGAGCTGCACAGCCAGAAGGGCTTTGCAGAGTAAAATGAAAAGTGTTTTTCCTGGCTCCTCTGTTACATCTCTGAGCACCTGCTGCCACAGATGACATCCTGACCAGTTTGACCATGCAGCTCTTCCCCAGCAAGGACCAAGGCAAACCAGGGACAGAGCTGGGGCAGCTGGCTGTCAGTGGCCGTTGCTTGCTGTGGCCTGTGGCAGCCACTGGCTGCTCTGCCATTTGTCACCTTGGGCACCTGGCCACAGACTACATCTAGGGCTGCGAAAGCTTTAGAGATGACAGACTCAGTGTGTCACCCTAGAAAGACCTCCATACAGGGGTGGAGGAATCTGGGTGCATGTGATGCACCAGTTGAGGGTCTGCATCCCATGCATGGACAACTGTCTTTGGGCAAAGCCAGCCAGCAGTTGGGCTTTTTGTCCTTAACTGTTTTTGTTGGCTAATTTCCCCCTGCAGTCTCCTCTTGTTCTATAACAAATGCACCAGATACTAGGTGCCAGAAAATGTGAGAGACATAAGCAGCAGCGAGTAGAGAAAAGCTTTCCAGCCTCAGCTCCCCATGTGAGCAGTCCTGTCTGGGTGTGTGAGTTTTTGTGGTATTTGCATCTGAAGGAAGAAGAAAGAGTTGAGGGGAGGCAGCATGGGGAGGGAGAGAGAGGTGAGCCAAAGGAGAGGCAGCCTGAGGCAAGTTATTCCTTATTTATTCTTTACTTTCCCTTAATCTCCCTGCAAAACTCTCCAGCTGGCTTGCCCTAGAGAGAGGTCCCAAAAAGCCTTGTATCTTTCAAAGGCTCCTGGAGAAGACAATTCCTGCTTCACAGCCGTGCAGCATCAGCAAACCTACACAAGCACACATCTTGCAGCTTCCCTTGGTCCTGGGGGTGGTTGATGCTGCCTAAGAGGTGATGGTGTGTGCTGGCACCAGCTTTGGGATCTGGGCTTGCTTTGGCCTCAGTCCTGCCTGAGAATGAGGATGCTACAGGGGCACACACCCACTCCACTCAGTGCAGTATCCTTGCAGGAAGGTGTTGGGTTATAAAGCCCTGACTCTCCTCTGGTCCTTGCTTTATCAGGGAGGGGGATGTTGGGCTGCCAGGTGCTCTGTGGCATCTCCCCTCTGTGCCCCTACAGCCCTTAAGTGTGTAATTGCAGGCACGGGCTGATCAGTGAAGATCAGACGTTGCTGCCTGCCACGCGATGTGTGCTGGGTCAGAGAGCCAGCTGGCCACAGCGGCTCAGGAAACCCTGAGGCTGTGCGGGGCCGGGTGCCACTGGAGAGAAATTGGGTCACCCGCTGCTGGTGGGGGGAGCAAGGGCCCTTGGTAGGGATGGCCCTGGGTATGGCTGTAGGGTGTATCACCCATGCAAGAAAGCTCTCCCGGGTGCTGGAAGGTGGTTTCGGCTGGCAGGGAAATGCTATCTCTGGGGATGGAGCCCTAAACTTAAGATGTAGACTGCATTGTCAGATGAAAATGGCTCTCTGGGTTGGTCCTCAGCCTGCCTGTCCTGGCCTTGGCACAGTGGCAGATATGTTCCCAGCCTGGGTATCAATGCAGCAGTCTGGAAATGCAGCACAAGGATGTCCCTGTGTGCCACTGTGCCACTGCATACCCCTCAGCAGCAACTTGTTCCATGTCTGGCGCCATGTCTGCTGTGCTGACACAAGAGAAGCCATGCTATCCCTGCTCTCTCAGCCACTGTCACTCAAGTCACCTGTCCAGCTGTCCCCAGCTCTGCCCTTAGTGCAGGAGCATGCCAAGCCTAAACCAGGGCAGCTTAAGATACAGCAGGCTAAAGCCACTTTGCTCCTGAACGAGCATATCCGCTTGGGATTTAGCGCATTTGCAGACAGGGATTCACACCTTTAGGTGATTTGTTTTAATTCCTCCCAGCCTCTATGTGTGAAAAGCCCTTAGAGAGTGACAGCCTGGATGAGTGCTGCTTCTGCAGCTTGCCTGAGCCATGGGCTTCTTCACCTGTGGCTGTCCCACACATACTGTCAGGTAGATGCATTCTCTCCTCATCCTCCTGCTTCCCCAGTCCCTAGGGCTGGCACACCAGATGAGAGTTAGTCAGCAGACTGGTTTTAGGATGTCCCTCTCGGTGTGGGATAGGAGCTGCTGTGAGCATGGGGACAAAGCTGCTGATGCCACTCTGGCACCTATCTGCTGCCATGAGATGCTTTAAGGGCAGCAGATACACTGGGTGCTGTAGAGGGATCCACATGACCACCCATGGGGCTGTGCTGGCACAGACAGCTGGCCTCCCTGTAATCAATAGCCTTACAAATCCTCAGCTCCTGCCTTGTCCTTGTGGCTGCCAGCACCATGGGGCGTGCTGCTGGCTGGGGCCGGGGCATCCTGGCTCCATCCTGGGGCCGCAGGGTTCAGCCACCCTTCACTGGGGCCATGTGGGGCCCTGGCGTCCCAGGGGCATCATCACCACCTGCCCCTGCGCGGGGACCTGCGGGCCACAAAGGGCTGCATTGTTGTGACAGCAGCTGGGCGAGGAGTGACAGGGACGTCTGGGGCCTTGTGACCCAGTGGGGCACACGGCCGGTAGAGAAACCTGCTGTGAAACATGGCAGGTTAGAGTCACCCCATCCCACGGCGGAGCCTTGAGTTGCCTTCCCAGGGCTTTTTCGGCGAGGAGATGCAGCCATGCCAGCTGCTCCCAGCGAGGGCAGGAATTAGATGACAATGGCGGCAGGCGGAGGAGAGCCGTGCTGCCGGCTGATGAATAATGCAGCGGCTTCGCTTTCAGGAGCAGCAGATTCTCTGTTTGCCAACACCCGGGCACAGCCTGCGGAGCGGTGATGCAGGGCTGCAGCCCCCAGAGCACCCCAGCCAAGGAGCCTGCTGCCCCACTCGCCTCTTCAGAACGTCCTTCTCCCACGCCCCCGCTGTCCGTAGCAGCCCCGTGGTGCAGGATCCGGCCATCTCGGCACAGAGGGGCATCCCCCAGTGCAGGCGGTCTGCACCCCACCGTAGGTTTCGTTTTAGAGCGGGCGAAGGTGGAGCTCCCGCCTCGGGATCGCTTCACGGCTCCCTGCGCATCTCTGTGCAGCCAGAGGGATTTCCGACATGGGCGTTTCCATGGCAATGGAGCAAAATGGCGCCAGGAGGCTGCTGGGCACTGTGGCAAGGCAGCCTGTGTTGCCGGAGCCTGGTTATGGCAGGGAAGGGCTGAGTGTGCCAGGGCAGCAAGCACATCTGCTCACCCTGCAGATGGGATGGGAGATGCCTAAGCCCCTCTGCTGGGGTTGGCCCCAAGACCTGCACCCTCAACTTGTTCCCTGGTGCCACAGTGTGACTGTGATGGACAGCACTGCCCCACGATACTATGCCATGTGTGCTATGCTGTGCTGGCAAGGCCACCAGGAGCCACCCCTTCTTTCCTTGCCTTGCCCGCCTGCCACTGCTATCTTTGCTCCCCCCAGGGCCTCCTGCCCTCGTACCCCTGCCAAGGTCTCCCATATCAGGCCTGCTGGTCCAGCTACTTAATCTGGGTTTCTCAGTTACTCCATTTGGAAAAAATGTGTCTAAGAATACCCAGTGGTGCTTCCTGGGGTAGGGGGCTGCTGCTTGTCCCCTTCATATGTGCTGCCAGCCCCTGTGCCCTTCACCCCGCTTCGGCATCATCCCAGCAAACCTGGGCAGTGTCCCGCCAGACCATCTGCACAGCCATGGCTGTGAGTGGTGCAGTGCTGGGCCCAAGCTCTCTGAAGGCAGCTGCTGGCAGGATGCAGCCAGTGGTCCCTTGGCCAACACACTCAGTGCTGGGCTTCCTCAGACACCAGTCTGCCATCCCAGCGGACCACAGCAGCCAGTCACACACCTCTGCAGCCACACAGTCCAACACCTTAACCAGCCGTCGCTGTGTGCACGCAGAGTTTGTGAGCACCCCCGCAGGGTGCTCTCCTGTCCCTAAAAGAGCGGGGCTACGTGTCCTCTGGCCGTGCTTAAAAGAGGGAGTAAGACAGCTCCTGTGCTTGCTTCATTTCTCACACGGGCTTTGGGGCTGGGGTCGTGCCAATAGACACTGCTGATCCCGTGGGTAGGTGCTGGGGATGCAGGGCTCATCCAGGGCCAGGCAAGGTGCGTGCACTGGAGGGGACAGGGCGAGAGCTGGTAAACCCCACCAGTCACGTCCCTGGATGGCAACCTGCTTGTTTTCCCAGGAAAGGATGAGCGCTGGCATCCTTTGGGCTTTCGAAGGTGGAGACCAGCACATGGAAGGTTTGCCCGGGGTGGGAAACCCTCCGACCGGCTCCATGCACCTGCCGAGCCGTGTTGAGCCGAGCCCAGCCGAGCCGGACAGACGCTCCGTTGGCAGCCCCGCCCCGGCCCCCCCGGTCGGCGGCGGGGCCAGTGGGCGGGGGCCGGGCGGAGCGGGGCACACGGCGCGGCTCGCGCGGCACTGCACCGCTCGGCTCGGCACGGCACGGCTCGGCTCGGCTCAGCTTCGCTCCGCTCTCCCGCTATGGCATCCAAATGCCCCAAGTGCGACAAGACTGTGTACTTCGGTGAGCGCAGCCCCGGGGCACAGCCCCAGATCCCCATCCCCGAACCAGGCGCATCCCCGGGACTCCCGCTCTGGTTCCGGTTCCCCATCCCGGAGCCGGCTCTCATCCATGCTTCCCCAAACACCGGCTCATCCCCGTGTCCTTTTCTTCCTTCCCAGCGCCGGGGTGTGTCCCTGGTCCGCCATCCCGACGCCCGGCGCATCCCCGTATCCCCCCTCTGCCGCGACCCCCCAGCACCCTGCCCGGCAGTGGCTGTTCCTTCCCCAGGGTCCCTCTCAGCGGCCGCGTCACCCCCTTCTGCCCTCCCCTGACCCCCATTCCCAGGCTGTGCTGGGGTATGCTTACCTCTGGGGCGGGGGACAGGACGATGTGTGTGGCAGGGGGGGTCCTGGACACCCTCCCGTGCTCCCTGGGCTGAGGACGTGAAGCAAGGAGTGAGGAGCCCTGTTTTGGGGGTGCGTGCCTGCAGCCCGGATTGCTGCTGGTGGGGTTCCCGTTTCCCTGTACCCACCGGCTGGGATCATAGAGGAACCAAGCCCATCTGACATGGGCAGAGTTCTCCTGGAAGGCGAGAGGGTCTCTTGATGTGGAGGAGCAGGAGGTGGCAGGTGCAAACAAACCCTTCTCCTAGACAATTGGTTCCTGTTCTCAGCAAACCTTACTCCAGGTGTGCTGCTCATCCATCCCCACCTCTCAACCCTCTGCAGGCTCTTCCCAGGTGGGCGAGCTAATAAAAGGGACTTTTCCAAAAGCAGTGTTTGGCTTGGAGGTCCATCTTAGTGTGCTCAGGCTGCGTTTGGGCATCAGCGAGCCCCTGCAGGTCTCTGAGGGTCCTGTTGCAGGCTGTGGTTGGTCAGGATCTCTGGGAATCAGGGCTGGCTGGGGTGTCTCCTGTCACCCTGAGGTGAGCACCACTGCCCAGGCTGCAGAAAATGCTGGGAGCAGAAGTGGGAATGAGAGCCGATCCTCTGCCTTGGGATTCCTCACCACCACTGCCCAAGGAGCTTGCCCCAGCCTGCTCTGGGCCCGTATGGGAGCTTCTCAGGGACTGACCTGACCTCCCAGGCCCTGGGCATTGGCATCTGCAGGGCAGGCATCCTTGAGACTGTACTGCAGGCTCAGCTGGATTCTAGGGATGGATCCAGCATTCTAACACCAGCTGCTCCCTGGGACCAGCTGCCCACAAGGTCCAGCTGGCCTGGCCTGGTGCTGCCTGCTTGCCCGCCTCTCTGCCAGTCTCCCTCTGGTGCTCCTGAGTCCGGTCCCTGATGCCTCAGCACATTTGTTTGGTGGTAGAGAAATACCAATGGGTCCTGATGGTGCCTGAGTGTTTGAGGCATTGGTGCTTTCATTCCTTTCTGGCCATCTCCAAGTAAACACAGAGAAATAGGAATTTGCTGTCTTCCTCCTTTAAATAAACCTATTTGTGTGGGGGTAGGAAGGGCTCGGCCCCTTGGATGTCTTTCCCTGCATGACTCCTTTCCTTTTTAAGCAGAAAATAGCATGTCTGTCCAGCCAGCTGGGCACTGGCCTGGGGTCAGAGTCACTGCCCTCACTTAGAGGACAAGCCTTCCCTGCGTGGGAGAGGGCTGGGGATAGTTCAGAGATCTCCCTTGCCTTGCTACTGAAGGAGGCCAGGCTGTGCCAGGAGGTGAAGTGCCAGCCCCTAGCAGTGCCTGTGCTGTTTCTCTCTCCCCATGTGCTGGGGGATTTCTGGGTCTCTCAGGGATGTGGTCTGTGTGGGAATGGTGCTGTACCCCATGCCTCCAGCTGTGTGCCAGGTGGGTTTCTGTGGGTGTAGTGGTCCCTGTCCAGGTCTCTTGCTCTTTAGCTTCCTCTCTCCTGCCTTCCTGGGCACTGAGGGAGTGACAGCCCCCATCACAGACCTCCCTGCAGGGGCCACACAACCTCTGCTGCCTCTAAGAGAGACTGGGAGGGGTGGTGGGGGGTGTGTAAGTCAAAATGGGAGTAAGCTAAAAAGTTCTCTGTGCTTGGAGATGAGGTAGGCTGGAGCAGCATGCCCTTGCTGATGCCTTGAGCTATTCCTTCAGGAGCCGCCCGAGCTCAGGCATAATGAGCCTGGGTCCGTTTATTTAATGCACAGAAACGGGACTGGGCCTTCTTTCCAGCACATGTCTGGGGATTTCCTCCCGATGGACCACATGGTTGAGTGGGAAGGTGATGGGAGCACTGTGCCGGGGGCTTGGTAACGCTTGCGAATTCCTCGGCTGGCCCGAAGTTTAACGGGGAGGTGATTCATAAAGCCCTGCTTGTTCAGGAGCTCTTCCCGCCCGTGCTGAATGAACGCTGGCAACTATCACTCCTCGAATGCCTGGGATTGCAGCCGTGGGTCTTGTGTGAGAAATGCCACCGTGTCCCGCTGATGGCCCTGTGCAGTGCCTCACCAGTGCCAGCCACCATGGGTACCGCTGGAAAACTCATTTCCAGCCTGCCTGTTGCTTCATGCTCCCTGGAAAAATCCGGTGGGCTCCTCCCTAAACAGTCAGGAGGATGTGGGCGTTTCCTGAGCTACAGAATGAGCTTTTTTTCCTTTAAAAAGCAGAGAGAAATATAAAAATAGTTTTGTGGGTTTTTTTTTCCTTTTCTTTTTTTTTCTTGAAGCAGGCCGAGGTCTGTGACATTGTTTCCAGGAGCGGCTAGGACTAACTTTCCTGCCTTGGAGAGGTTGGAGGGATGGAGTGAATGTTTAACTGGAGGAGCAGTGCTGCTGGCAACCGCCGGGGCTGGTTCCCATCCCGCGCTGGCAGGTGGCGGCGGGTTGGGATTGGGGCTGAGGCTGGGGCTGGGTTATCTCTTCTAGCAGGAAGTGCTGGAGGAACCGCGCTCGCCCGAAGCCAAACAGCCGCGCATTTCCCCAGCTCCCTTTTGCATCTCTAGCCTTAAATGAATTTTGCAGGGTCGCCGGGAGCCTTGGCCAAGCCTTTCCGCCTCCTGTCCTTTCTTCCTAGGGAACTGCGGGGGATCGCGGCTGCGGGGGGTTTCCTGTTTTCCCATCCCAAATGCGAGGCAGACGAAGGCCCCGGGGACGTGGCCAGCACACGTGCAGCGGGTCTGGCAGTGGGCGGTTTTCGGGGCACGCCCTGCACATGCTGGAGTGTCTGCGGGCAGCAGGAGCCTGCCGCGCGGTTTGTTTCAGAAGGGGCACACTGAAAGCACGTGGGAGGAACACAGTAGCCCCAGGCTTGTCCCCTCTGTGTCTGCAGCCAGAGCAGCAAAACTGCTCCCTGGTGACTGCTGGTGAGCTGACTGCTGGTGGGGACTAAATCCATGGATGGACACATTCAGCAGGGAAGCAAGGAGGGCCCAAGCCTAGGACGCTCAGAGGAGCTCACAGCAGGCGCCTGACCCCGCTGTCATGCTGATGTCCTGGGCGTGCCGGTGGAGAGGTGCAGTGAGGTGTGGGGTGCTCTTCCTGGAGAGCACTGTCAGGGTCAGCTCTGCAGAAAGTCAAGCTGCAGAAGCCACCCTGTAATTAATAAGTAACCGCTGTGCTTGGCTACAGGCGCTGGCTGTTGGGAGACTGCGGTCCGGCAGCGGCCGGGCAGGAGAGGCAGGAGGGATTTATTTCGGTTAGAGCCGTCCCTAACAAAGGAAGCAGCTCTTCAAGCGCAGCCGGCGCAACAGTCAGCACGTCAGCATCAGCACAACCCCTGGCTTGCCAGCGCGAAGGCTGTCTGGGCTCCTTTGGTAGCTGCCCGCTCTGATGTCTCAAGTCGCTGCTCTCGGAGCGTGCGGGGACCTTGCAGATTATTCGGTAACTAAGGATGTGCCAGCTCCCTGCTCCCCGCCCAGGGCCCTGCTGGGGCGGGATGCTTCTGTGGGAAGCTGAAGGATGGGCTGATTAGCATTAGCTTTTCCCTCGGGAAAATAGCTCAAGCACTAGCAAATTATCTGTAGGAGGGTGGGATGGGACGGTATGAGGTACCAGCCCCCTTGCTGCTGTGGGCTGTGAGGTGCACACTTGGATGGAGCTGCTGGAGCTCCTGCGTGGAACAGTGCTGGCATTTTGAGTTCATAGAATTGTAAAATAGTTTGGGTTGAAGGAACCTTAAAGATCAGTTAAGTTCCAGCTTTCTTGCAACGGGCAGAGGTTTAGGCAACCCGTGTGAGAGAGGAAGCAAGCTCAGAGCCCTGCCCAGCCTGACCTTGGACGCTTCCAGGGATGGGGCATCCACAACTGCTCTGAGCAACCAGAGCCTCACCACCCTCATGGTGAAGAATTTATTCCTAAAATCTAATTAATCCCCCCCCCCTCTTTCATTCTGAGACTGTTACCCCTCATCCTATCACTGTACTCCCTGTTAAAAGAGTCCCTCCCCAGCTTTCCTGTAGGCTGCCATTAAGTATTTGAAGGTCACTACAAGGTCTCCCCAGAGTCTGGGGAGTCCAAACAACCGCAACTCTCTCAGGCTGTTCTCAATCCTCTGATTATTTTCATGGCCCTTCTCTGGATCTGCTTCCAACAGGTCCATATCTTTCTTGTGCTGAGGACCTCAGAGTTGGATGCAGTCCTCCAGGTCAGGTCTCACCAGGACAAAATAGAGGGGCAGAATTGCCTCCCTCATCCTGCTGGCCATACTTGTTTTGATGCAGCCCAGAATGTGGTTGGCCTTACCTGGCTGTGAGTGCACAATGTCAGCTCATGTCCAGGTCTTTGTCCACCTGTACCTATAATCCCTTTTCCACAGGACTGCTCTCAATCCACACATTGTGCAGCCTCTATTTATGCTGAGGATGGCCTTGTGGGCAGCTCGGGCTCAGCTACCATGGGACACAAGAATTCACTTGGATGTGCCTACAGGGGTTGTGTTGGCCAGCATGGATGTCCTGCTTTCCTGATACTGCCAGCCCATGGGGAGCTGTGCTGCACCTGGGGCTGTGGGTGCCACAGGCTGGCTGGCAACTCTCAGCAAGCCTGAGTGGTTCCAAGTGACTTTGTTTGGTGTGTGGTTTGTGTAACTCTGCACCCATGTCTCGGTTTCTAGACAGGTCTCAGGCAAAGTTCCTTGTGTTTCTATCCTTCCTGCCCCTGGCAGGAGCACATGGATGGGGAGAGGTGCAGTGATGGGACTGGGAAGGACAGGTGAGGAAAGGTGGAGCAGGAATACCCAGGTGAGAGGTAATGGAAAATCTGTTACCGCACTGTTGCAATCAAACACAGAGCCTGGAGCGTGTGCATGGTGCACCTCTTGGCTGTAGTGGGCTGGTGGTGCCGATTGCTCCTGCCAATGGGCTGGAAGGCCCTGAAGCAGCCAGGGAGGTGATGGTGAGGGACAGGTCCTGGCATGTGGGTGGGCAGAGCTCTCCCACCAGTTTGCTGTGCACTTGCTAGTGGGAAGTGCCCATGCTGCGTCCCTCAGGGAGATTCTGAGCATCCCTTCCTCCTGCCTTCTTTGTTCATAGCCACAGCCCTGGGCTGAACCCTGCTCGAAGCTGGTTGTGCCCTGCTGCTACAGGAAGCCAGGAGGGGGGGGGTGGTGGTGTGAGGAGCCTTGGAGCTGGAGCAACACTTAGATGGGCTTGGCTGCGTCAGTATGTCTCCGAGTTCTGCTCTCACCAGAACAAGCCAGGAAACTGTCTCATCCTGCTGGCTCTGCCCGCCAGAGATGGTATCTTATTGCACAGAAGGAACACCGAGCTCTGGACCAGCAGTTACCCAGGGAGAGATTTTGCTCCTGTACCTGCCCATGCCCCAGCTCTCTGCTGACCGTTCTGCCCCTTGCCATGTTGGGGGAGAGAGGAGAGCTGCTGGCTGCCTAGATTCCCACTGCTGGCCCAGGGTCCTGCTGGCGATGCCTCACATGTGGGTCTGTGCTGCAGCAAGCAAGCATCTGATTTCTTGGGCATAGCCCTAGCTGAACCCAGTGCCTGGCAAGAATCACTGCTGGTCCTCTCCCAGCACAGCCACAATCGAGCTATGTCAGAGCCGGAGGGATGCACCCTGTGCAGATGCTGCCTGATGAGGTACAGGAGCTCCACGGATATTGGAGAGCAGCTTGCTGGAGGCTGCCCTGGCCCCATCAGTCAGAGAGGGAGGCTGAAGGCTCATGGCCAGGAAAGTGCCTGCAGTAGGTGAGGTTTTGTGGTCAGAGAGGCTGGGAGCGGTGGGGTGAACGGGAGCCACACCGTGCATTAGGGCTGTGGCTGAAGGTTAAACAAGCCTCGATCGCGCTCGAGTGACTTGGCTGTGTGGGGGCTGGGGACCTGGGGAAGACCTCGCCTCTCTGTTGGAAGCAGGGCCCCCTGCCTGGGGTATTTCTTGTTCCCCACCCTGGCTGCATCAAGGTGGCTTTGCTACAGCCTTGGAGAGAACCCTGCAAGCGAGTATCTCAGGCCAGAGGGCTTGCCTGGCCTTCTGCAGGATAGCTAAATGCACGTCTTGGCCACAGAAAATCCCAGTGTGGTAACCCCGGCCACTGGTTGGCTGTTGGGGGAGTGGAGCTGCCTAGCTGTGCCTGAGGAGGGGATGAGATGGGGGATGTGAGAAGGCAGCGCTGCTCCTTCCTAAGGGACTGCTGGAGCACCACGATTGGTGGCACTCCATGGAAAGGAAATCCTTAAGCTCTCCCTCTGCCTTTTCCATCTCCTGGCCATGCTGTGAGGAGCTGGAAAGGGGATAAAGCTAGTGAGCTCTCGGCTCTGTTTCCAGCCATTTACCAGGCTCCTTTTCCTGTGCTCATCTCGCTCATTCCTTTGTGCCTGCTGCTGCTTTGAAGTGCATCTGCAATTGGTCTGACAGCATCCCTTTCCTCCAGGGATACTGGTCGCTGGGTCCTTGGGGGGATTTGGCATCTTCATCTCCAGACTGGGCTTTGTCAGCCCTTCTCTGCATGCTCCCAGGGCTGCGGTGGGGTGGATGGGGCACAGCCCAGCTTTTCATAGAGACGCTATGGTTGTTTTTGCTGAATAAGCCTCCGGCTGGAAGCAGCACTGATGTCAGTCTGTGGAAATACCTGTGTGAGGGCCTGGAGCCAGCTCAGTGCAGCCCCCGGCACTGAGACTCGGGGGAGGGATGTGCCCTTCCCATCCTAAAAAGGTACACCCACCTCTGGCCTGCGCCAGCTGCCTTGTCCAGGCATGGTAGGTAATTAAGGGATGAGCTGTGTTGTCTCTGGGGTGGAGTTACTGTGTGGAGCAAACTGGTCCTGGCCTTGGATTTTCTCTAGCTCTGGTGGTGTCCCTCAGCAGCATGGGCTGCACCCCCTGCACAGCACAAATCCATTCCATGACTATGTTTCACAAATAGCCATATACCCACCCATGCCTCCACCACTTCCCCATGGGGCCATTTTCCCTAGGGAGGAGGTTTGTTATCCATGGGCACCTGATGCCCACACATGGCAAGACAAGTAATCTAGGGCTGGCAAACCACACATATGTCAGAGGCTACGTTCCTGCAGCTGAGTATCCTTAACTCTGCCTTCTCCAGGGGGTCCTGTGTGGCTGGTTTAAATTTTGGCTGGTCTTGAAAGGGGCATTTTGCCTTGGGCTGAGTGTGCAACAAGCACAGCAGGATACACATGTGCTTGATGGGATGTTGAGAGGATGAAGATCCTGGCATGGCATTTGGTGGCTGAGTGTGGTGTGTGGCTGAGCAAAGCCTGTGCCTGAGGCCCAAGCCACCCTGCGCTCCCTGTACAGAGCCTGGGTGCTGTTTTCCTCCTGAGTCGGGGGTTTGGAGCAGGGGAAAGCTGCTGTCCAGGGATCTCTGCCACATGGGAGGCTGGAGCTGATGCAATGGTGGAGCAACTATGGCTGGGTAACAGGAAATCTGGGCCCTGGTGCTTTCCCTCTCAGTGATTTATGGGGTGGTGTGGCCATGGGCGAGGTGCCACTGCCCTGGAAGTGGGCTGGGGTGGCTCCAAGCTGCTTCCTCTGCTCAGCGTGAACAATGCTGCATGGAAAGCTGTGAGGCTGTTGCCGGCTCCAGCCGTGGCCCCTGGGAGCCTCCGTCTGCAGCCAGAGAATGCCTGACCAACCTCTTGCTGACATTTCCACCCTTGAGCAAGGGACAGCCCCTGCAGCTCCCAGGCTGTCCCCATGCCCTGGGAGCAGGACAGGGCACTGGGCCATCTCCTCCCTCCTGCCCTGTGCACCAGCCAGGTCCCTCTTGTTCTGCATGGCCTGGGGATGCCTCGTGATGGGGGAGTGGGGGCTGGAGTGTGTGCACATGTCAGGGAGCAGCAGTGATTTACGGCTGCCCGAGATACGGAGTGGGGGACACTGCAGGGGCCTCTCATCTTGTGGGGGCAGGAAGGAGCTAGTGCGGGCTGTGGCCATCTGTCATTGCAAAGGCCTCTGGAAAACATCCGCCCGGAGATTCCTCCTCACGTTGTACCCAGGGCCACGACATCGCAGAGCTGGGGCAGTCGGGGGGAGCCGAGGGCGGCGCAGCCGAAGCACAGCCTGGCCTGGCTGTGCATCCGCCGTGACAAAGCTGAGCGGCTCTTTGGCCCTGAGCCTCTGGCTCAGCTTTCAGCCCATCACGCTTGGCTTCCCTCGCTGCTCGCCTGGGGAGGCACCCATTCCTGCCGGGAAGGGCTGGGGGTGCAGGGCTCCTGCAGCAGTGCGTGCTGGAACATCTGTGTCCCTGTTGCATTTGGAGAGCACTGGAGGGACTGGGGGCTGTGTGCCCTGGGGCTGGGGCTCTGTCTCCAGGGGCAGCTGAGGGCTGCAGAGGAAGAGGAAGGCAGGGTCTGGCCTTGGCCCCTTTCCTGTGAGCTGCCTGCTGCCAGAGGCTGTGGAGACACAAACTCTCCTGAGCCCCTGGCTTGGGGCCAGTGGGGATTCAGTCTGGAGAAGAGAAAGCTCTGAAGAGACCTTGTAGCACTTTCCAGTACTGAAAGAGGGCCTACAGGAAAGCTGGGGAGGGACTCTTTACTGGGCAGCATAGTGATGGGTTGATGGGTAACGGTCTCAAACTGAAAGAGGGGAGATTGTGGTGAGATATTAAGAAGAAAGTCATTACCATGAGAGTGGTGAGACACTGAAACTGGCTGCCCAGAGGGGTTATGAGTGGCTCCTCCATGGAAGCATTCAAGACCAGGTTGGATGGGGCTTTAGGCAATCCAGTCTAGTGGAAGATGTCCCCGTCCATGGCAGAGAGGCTGGAACTAGATGATCTTAGTGTTCCTTCCAACTCAAACCATTCTATTATTTGCCCTGGCAGCTTTGAGCAGGCAGGCACAGACCCCTGGCTGTGGTGGGACATCCTTTCACCCTGCTGTCCTCTGCTTCTAACAGTCTGGACTTGTGCATAGCATCACCAGGTCAGTTCAGAGCTGCTTCCAGTTAATGCTGGTCCCCCAAGCCCATCCTCCATGTGCTCTTGGGATGTCACCTGCATCGTGGTGCAATGGCTCTGTCTCTCCTCTCTCATGCTGCCCTTCTCTGCCACTGGCCACCTCACTTTGCACTGGAACTGATTTTTTTGTGTGGTGTTGGCAGTAGTTTCAATTACCTTGGCCCTGCGACATGCCCCGGATGCAGCTGTTTGCCTTGGGAGGGTGGCTCTAGAAGCCAGCACCTGCCCTTGGGGAGCTCTTGACCCCTATCTTGACCTGATGCAAACAGGTGACATTTATTGAGGTCCTCGGAGGAAAGAAAGGGCTGGGAAATGCACCATTGTGGAGGAGGTCTTCTTGTAGAGCAGGACAGGACTCGAGTTGCACTTTTATTTGCTCATTAAATATTTTATTTGGCTCTTCAAATGCAGTTTTAGGGTGGCTTTAAGGTGGTCACACTGTTTTCCAGCTGTCTCTACACATGTGCGGGTGAGAGGGAGGGCAAATGGGAATCAGTGGGGGGCGTGGAGCTGGGAAGGAACCGGGATGGTGTGAAGCTGGGGTGCAGGATGAGAACTGGCAGCCCATTCGACCTCCCGGGGTGTTCCTTGAGATGTTACAGCTTGGATGCATTTGTGTAACCAGTCTCAAAGCATTTTCCTCCCCTGAATTTGCCCACTGATGCTTTGAAACTCTTTGGTGCTGGCAGCGAGTTGCTCCGCAGGTTCATGGCACTCCAGGGCAATGCAGGGACGTTGTCTGTGTAGCTGTCTTCATATTGTGCCTGCTCCTGGGCTGGGGGCGAAGGTACAGCACCTGCATGGACAAGAGATGAATGTTCCCCAGGGCTAGGCATCCGTTGTTGGTGACATTGGAGGCTGTCTGCCATCCTGTCTTCACAACTGGAGGCAGGAGGGTGTCCTGGGAGCAGTACTGCAGCAGCTCCGGCTGAGGAGTGCAGGCGAGGCTTCCCAGGGAGGCTGAGAGGCTGGGTGTGCGTGGGGGAGGCATGACTAAATGGGTGGGGTGGGCATGGTAACACCAAATATTTGAATGGGAGCGGGGTCATTCTGGGTAATGTGGTAGGTAAAAATAGTTGCAGGGAGTAGAAGGGAAAACGCTACTGTTGCTGGACTGGCACGTGGGAAAGGGCATCTGTGTGATGGTGGAGCTGGCGCTGAGGGGGTTCAGAGGCTCAGGGGGCTTGTGCTTATGGCTTGAATGGCCCCAAGGACCCTGCAGGCTGAAACAGATTGGTCCCTGCAGTGTGGTTGATTTACATTTCACTCTGATGAGCAGCCTCCTCAAGTGTGGCCCAGAGTGGGGCCTCCCCAGGGGCTTTAGCAGGTGCTGAGCACTTACTCACCCACTCTTGTGTTCCCTGCAGCTGAGAAAGTGTCCTCCCTGGGGAAGGACTGGCACAAATTCTGCCTGAAGTGTGAGCGCTGCAACAAGACCCTGACTCCAGGCGGGCATGCTGAGGTAAGAGCTGCTGGGGTGGACTGGTTGGGGAACCTGAGCTGCCATGCAGATGTGAGCTGCTGGGCTCTCCAGCACCGCAGGGACAGGGAGTCCCATGAACTGGGTTGTGGCAGGTACCCAGTGCTGCGCAGATGGGCTGTCCCTGCAGCATGCAAGCCCAGGAGCACACGCTGTGGCTTCAGATGCTGCTGCCGCTGCAACCCATGGCGCTCAAGAGCTCTTGTGCACAGTCCTGGGCAAGCCACTGAGTGGTGCTGGCACCACATGTTGATGCCCTAGCTGTCCCACCTCAGTATAGGCTACCAGACAGCCTGCGACAGGGCTCAGCATGTCCCAGCAAGCACTGGAAGCAGATCTGTGCACCAGGTAGGCTTATTTGGGCATGGCACTGGCTTCAGAAGTGTGTGGGTGCCAAGAGCCTGCACTGGAGCACACTCCAGTTAAAACCACATAAATCTGGGAACGTGTGGGTTGCCATGGTGATGCTAGCTCAACTCTTGGGCGTGTGCTGGAGTGTGATGCCACCGTGGCTGCCCATCACTTGGGAGTATGAGGGGGCTGTGCCAGCAGTGGCAGGTGCTCAGGCTTGGGAGCAACTGTGTTTTTCTTGTGTGATGCCCCAGCATGCCACCCAGTGCCCCAGGGTGGCATGCGCAGTGCCTGTCATGCCAGTGTGTCACCAGCTCTTTAGCACGGTTTTAGCAAGCAGAACAGCTGGGCAGCAGGTGGTGGAGACAGCCGTGCTGGTTTCCACCAGCCAGTGGTGAAGTGGGGCTGATCCTGATGGGGAGGATGGGGCTGCATGTGTGGATGTGTGCTTCAGGCTGGGTTAAGCACGGGGGATTTGCTGCTTCTCCATATAAGGCCGGATTCTGCTCCCAGGGGAGATGGCAGCCAACTCCCCACCGACTGCTCTGATGGCAGGAGTTGGCCCTTCCCTGCTTGTTCTCCCTCCTTTCAAGCCAGGACGTCTGGCCGGGTTGGAAAGGTGTCGCGGGGAGACCAGCTAAATGTTTACCCTCCCCTCCGGCATGGTAACGCTGCGAGCACACTGATATTTATGCTTTGCAACAATCTGCAGCTGCCTGCTGCCAGCTTGCTGCCTGCTCACTGCCCCAGCCTTGCCCCCAGTCATTCTCGGCCCTCTCCTTCAGCTCGGGAAGGCAAGGGAAGGGACACTGCTGCTGCTCAGCCACCGCCCTGCCCGATTTGGGCAAGGTGAGCTCAGAGGGGATGGAGAGCAGAACGCGGGGCATGAAGCGGGGCTGAGATGCTGAATGGAGCTGAGCAGGCAATGGGGTAGGTTTGTGCCCCGGGGCGGGGGCCCAGCGGGTTTTCCAAGGCGGATGGCGTGCGTGGCAGCCCCGCTGGCCCCCCGCCCCAGCCACAATCGCTTTCTTTTCTCTTGGATTTAGCTCACGCTGACCCATGAGAAACGGCTGTGGGGAGCTGGCTTATCACCAGCTTTGTGCCTTCCTGCGATAATCGACCCTGGCCGATAGCAGCTGGGCTGGGACCAGCGCCCACGCGGGGGCCTCTGATCTCAGGCCAAAGCAAGGGGAGAGGCAAAGCCCGGTGGAAGCTCTTTGTGCCTAATGGCAGTCAGGGTGGCACAGCATTCCGCTGGGGGCGGTGTCTGAGCTGAGCTGCTCAGGGTGCTGGTGCTTCAGCCCCGTGGTACGGCGTGCGCAGCACAGACGGAGTGTCTGATACAGGCAGAATCCTTGAGTGTTTGGGTTGGGGTGCCGCTGGCAGACCCACGGGCTGAGTGCAGTTTGGAGTGTAGGCACGGCCGCAGCGATCTCTGAACACTGGTGGGGATGGAAGCGATCCCGAGGGAACTACCGTTGCTGCTCGACATCTTAACACCCCCTTCTCTCCCCAGCACGACGGGAAGCCCTTCTGCCACAAGCCTTGCTATGCCACGCTGTTCGGCCCGAAAGGTACGTCGGTGCTCTCCCCGTGCCTGTGCAGCCGTGCCCAAGGCTCCGAGAGGCCATGTCCCCTCCTCCCCGCTGGCCCGGAGCTGTGGCCCAAAAGCACACAGCAGAAGCCAGGCTTGCATAGGCTGAGCATCAAGCCAGCGTCCCCTTGTGGAGAGCTGCTGGAGGGAGNAACAACAATTTCCCATTCAAACAGAAGGTGGAGTCGTTTTCCTCTCCCAGCTGGAGAAAGCCTGGGTCAGGAGAAAATAAGCCAGGGCCAAGCTGCAGTGGCGTCCATAGTAGCCCTGTGGCTCAGGGGGGCAGGGGCAGGTGGGACAGAGGTGTAGGAGGAGGATGGAGACCCCGAGTGCTCCCAGGCCTCTCTCTGCCCCACTGCAGGGGTGAACATCGGTGGTGCTGGATCCTACATCTATGACAAGCCGCAGATCGAGGGGCAGACTGCTCCAGGACCCATCGAGCACCCAGTGAAGGTGGAGGAGAAGAAGGTGAATGCTGTGCCTCCCAAGGGACCCAGCAAAGGTGAGGAGCAGGGCAGGACAGGCAGCCTGGCCCTCCGCTGTCACCCAGAGCCACTGCGTTTGGCAGTGGCATGACGTGCAGGGTGTGTGTGGGGTCCTCTGTACTCCAGTATCCTGGCTGAGTTGTCTTTCCACTTCTCACTTCTGTGCCTTCTCTTCTTACAGCCTCTAGCGTCACCACCTTCACTGGGGAGCCCAACATGTGCCCACGCTGTGGCAAGAGAGTGTACTTTGGTAAGGTGCCAAGTGGGCAGTGGGTGCATGCCCTGAGCTGGCACAGGAACCCTGGAGCATGTAGAGGGGCTGGGAGAGGGGTTTGTCTTAGAGATGGAATTGGGGGCACAGAGTTCCTGAGGAACCTGCAGAGAAGAGTCCCTGGGTGCAGGGATTCATTGCGTCCTCTGCTGTCACCTTCCAGGTGGATGGTGTGAGCTTAATGGCTGTCCTCAGCTGACCTCACACCTACAAGGCAGCAGAGGGGTGGAAGAGATGGGGAGGCAGGGGTGCACAGGGCTGTCTCGGGGTTTGATATGCAGAGATGTCCGCACGAGATGTACTCCCCTGCCATTGTGACCCTCCCTGCTTGTCCTTGCTCTAGCTGAGAAGGTGACTTCACTGGGGAAGGACTGGCACCGTCCCTGCCTACGCTGTGAGCGCTGCAGCAAGACGCTGACCCCGGGGGGCCATGCTGAGGTAAGGATGTCCCAGCCCTTAGAGCCCTGGGCTGCCCATGCAGGGTGCCTGCGGGTCATGGCTGAGCCATGCTGTGCTGCACTGGTTGGACAGTACCTGCCTTTGCCAGAGGGCAGGGCTGACAGGAGCAGCTCCTGTGGTCTGGGGGAGTGCGGGGGGTGCCAGCTTGCAGTTGCTGCAGGTGGCGAGCAGAGCAGGAGAGGTGCTCAGAGCAGAGGAATGTATCCTGGGGACTGGCCTTCCCCTGGGCCTCTGCCCTGGGTGACATGCTTCTCTGCCCTGCACAGCATGATGGACAGCCCTACTGCCACAAGCCCTGCTATGGGATCCTCTTTGGGCCAAAGGGTGAGTGCCGAGGGGAGTGTGGTGGGGTGGGAACCTGGTCCAGGGGCATGAGCCTCACCTGGGCTGCCTCTCTTAATGCTCATGCCACCACCCAGAGGGGGCATTCCCCTGGAGCACGCCACTTTCCCTTTCATACCCTCACTCTTCTGTATCTTCACCCATGCAGGTGTCAACACTGGAGCTGTGGGAAGCTACATCTATGACAAAGACCCCGAGGTGAAGAACCAGCCCTAGACGGTGTCCTTCTGCCCATCCATCTGCCTGCTCTGTGCCCCTTTACTAACCTCTGCTCACAGCCAGAGCAGATCCTCGCCAGGCTGGCTACAGAGCTGTGCTCTCTCTGCTGTCTCTCCTCTAGGCAGGATGGCCCTGCCCCCCAGGTTATATATCATAGCTTCTAATATAAGCTTTGGTGTTTAAAGGCAAAGGTAGAAGGTGTTTCTGGTGGTTCCCAATGTGCTGTGTCCTCCCCAGCCCTCCCACCAGCTCCCCAAGTTCAGGAAGCAGCAGGGCAAGTGTGGGGATGTCACCATGTGCAGGGGAGACTGAGTGGCACCCCAGGGGCTGAAAGCAGGGGGAGTCCTACCCTGAAAGTGTGCCCCTCGCTGCCTCCTGCACAGAGGGTGATGGAGCCAAGCAGGCATCCAGCAGCATTTGGAGATGGCGGCTGAAGGTCAGAGTGCCCAACCCTCTTCCTCACCAGCTGCTGGGGGTGTGTGGGTCCCCTGAGGCAGCTTCCTGGCCTCCATGCCATGACTCTCGCTCTCCCCAGGGCCCACAGCTGACCTCAGCAGCTGTTTAGGTTGCAGGTCCTGGCACCAAATTGCATCCCCATCCTTGCACCTCCAGGGCATCCCTGTACATGCACCTAGGCAGATGCCTAACCCACTCTGCTGGCTGCTTTGGGTTGGTGACCTCCTCCAGCCTGCTTCCCCATGGCAGCAGAGCCTGTGCCAGGGCGTACCTGGCAGCAACCACCCTGGGGAAGAGGGCTACTCCCTGCTTTCTGAGGGCAGAGCACATTGGGCTGGTGGCTCAGTGGCAGGGCACTTGCCTGCTTCCCAGAGCCGAAGGTTTCTCGTTGTTGTTGTTTATTTATAACCAGTTGTAAATGTGCCCCCTGCTTTGGAGAATGACATGTACCCTCTAGTCTCACCCGTCCTCCCTGTGCACACCCAGCCCTGCTGCTGCACAGCAGGCCAGGGAGGGGCTGGTGCAAGGGACCCTCTGTGGCAGCGGGCCCTGGGGTGCCAGCACCCTGTTCTCCCTGGGCTTCCTGCACCACCACGGGGCTGAATTTTGTTATTTGCTGACAATAAAGGTTTTGAGAGATGTGTTGTGTGGCTCAGTTCTGGGTGGAGGTGGGGGAAGCTGTGTGCACTTTGCAGCATCCCTCTGGTCCCAGGACAGCATGGGGACCCTGCTGCTGTGGTCCTGCCCCAGCTGGCTTCTCCAGGACTGAGGGAGAGCAGCTTTAGGCTCAGCCAAGGTGCTCTTGGTGCAGCACAGACCATGGCTGTTTCCTGGGCTGTAAGCAGGATGGGGTTGTAGAAGCTGTGCTGGCCCTGTGCATGGGATGGGATCATCCCTGGCTTTTCAGGGTGGAAAACTGATGGAGGGATGTCACCCAGCAGGAGGCACTGTACCCCCAGCCTGGGCTTGCCGAACAGGTGCAGTGCCTGAGCAAGGCTGCTGGTGGGAAAACTCAGCCCACTGGCAGTGGGGCAGGAATGCAGTGGAATGCAGTGCTGGGGCATGGTCTTCCCTTCCACCAACCCTTGGGAGCTGCCATGTCCCCGGCCAGATACCAGCCCTGCTGCCAGGCCTGGTTTTAGCCATTCAGCTATTCCCCCTAGGAGCTCAGCGTCTGCAGAGCCAGCCAGGGAGGCTGGGGGCTGCCAAGGCAAACACTGGCTCTGGGAACCGCTGCTTCAGCCCCAGCAGGTTCCTGCCATGGGCCCACTGAGCTGCTTGCTGGCTCTCCTCCCAAGGGTCTCAGGTACCCCACCAGCCTCGTTTGCTGGGCAAAACATGGACCTGGTGCCCCTTGCAATCTTTTGCACCTTTGTAGTAGATTCTCTCCCGGAACTGCTCCGTCACCTTGCGGTGAGGGATGGGTGGGTGCTAGCCATGGCCTCTGGCCTGGGCATGGCCAGAAAGCACAGTAGGCCATGCAGAAGGGGAATACTGCCCCTGCCTGCAAAGAGCACTCAGCTGCAGCGGCATCCTCTGGGCTCAGGCAGCTGGCAGAGCACTGGGTGCAGGAGCCACAGGTTTCCTCTCTCTCAGCAGTGATCCCAGTGGTATGCAGCCTTTTCCCAGGGTTGGAGGGCTTGGTAGCATGGTTCTTGAGCTTGGATGGGTTTTATGTGCATATGTCTTCATGTTTTGGTGGGGTTTCTATAGAGACTTGACCCCTCCACTGCTTTAGGGACCAAAATTGCTGTGTAAATCAGAGCAGTGTCACTCCACTGGCTCTTTTCCTGACTCACAGCAGAGAGCTGAGCCCTTGCAGCCAACCTTTGCCATATTTGCCCCATGTAGCAGTACCAGTAGCGCTGGGTCCCTATCACCCACCTGGGACCCATCACTGCTGCTAGTGAAGCTCCATTGCTGCTGGTGGAGTGTGGATCTGGCTGCCTTTGCTACCCTTATTTACCACTATTAATTAATAAGCTTAATAACCCAGCCTTTTGATAGCCAGTAGCAATCCCTGGGAGTTTCCCCAATGGACTGCACAGTCTAATTTTCCTTCCCACCACCCTGCCTGCAGCTCAGGGCGGGTTCAAGCTCCCAGGCTCCCACTCAGCCCCACAGACCTAACAGCATCCTTGCTGTGGACCTCGGCTCTGCCCCCTCGCTGGGGTCCAAGCAGTGGGCTCCCTGTCCAGCAGCTTGGGACAGGATACTCTTTGCAGGGAAGACCTGGGCACACCCAGGACCTCACCTGAGACCGAGAGTGTGGCCATGGTGGGATGGGAAGGAGCTGATACAGGGCTGCTGGCACTAGTTAAGCCTTGAGATAATGTAAATGGTGATAGTTAGGCCTCAAAATAGGGAGGAAAGCAGCTTTGGGTGGCTGGAGTGGGAGAGGATGCTTCAGCAACTGGTACTTGGGATAGTTCTGGGTGTGAAGGGATGTGAAGCAGTGTGGGTACAGCAGCAATCAAACAGGGTTATTTTCAGGCTGTATTTTTTTTTTCCCATTTCTTTTTTTTTTTCTTCCTTACATTTTCTCTTCCCCATGAGAGTTATACTGGGGGAATGAAATGAAGTTAAAAATAGCCAAAACTTAGCTCTGCTGTGTGAGAGGCTGCTGGGAAGCCTGCAGTCATCACAGCTCCCTGTAAATTTCTCTCTCTCTCTTTTTTTTTTTTTTTTTTTTTTTTTTTCCCCAAGTACTAGCTACAGGATTCAAATCTTGTTGTCTAAGGAGATTATCAGAGGATGTCTGCCTCAACAGGTTGGACACAGTGGTGCTACAGAATCTGCATGGTAAAACAGTTACTCATAGAGGACCTGATACTAACCTGAAACTGATTTCAGTCATAAACTTCAGGCAAGCTTTAGTCCAGGCCTGTGGCCTGGGTACCCGTTGGCTGATGAAGCATATTCCATGTGCATCTTTCTGGCTTAGTTTTGGTCAAAAGGAGTCTACCTGTTCTGTGTGCTCTCACCTGTCCATGGTGTGAACCCTAGAGTGGGGAAGTGGCACTGACTGATCCACTCCAGTGAGCACTCTTGAGCCAAACCAAAAAGCTGATGCAGGATCTCCACTGACAGTTCTGTAACACACACCTTAAGGAGTATGAAGGGGAAAAGGACCTGGAGGTCCTAGTGGATGGGAGGTTGACCATGAGCCAGCAAGAAGGCCAGTGCCATTCTGGGGTGGATTAGAAGGGCTGTGCTTAGTAGGTTGAGAGAGGTTCTCCTCCTCCTCTACTGTGCCCCAGTGAGGCTGCATCTGGAGTATTGTGTCCAGTTCTGGGCCACTTACTTCAAGAAGGACTTCAGGGGACTGCTTGAGAGAGTCTAGCACAGAACCACAAAAATGGTTAAGGGAGTGGAACATCTTCCTTATGAGGAGAGGCTGAGGGAGCTGGGGCTCTTTAGTTAGGAGAGGAGGAGACTGAGAGGTGACCTCATGAATGTTTATGTAAAAGGTGAGTGCCAAGAGGATGGAGCCAGGCTCTGCTTGGTGATGCCCAATAGCAGGACAAGGGGCAATGGGTGGAAGCTGAGGCTGAGGAAGTTCCATGGAAACATGAGGAAAAATGTTCTCACTGTGAGTGTGACGGAACATTGGTACAGGCTGCCCAGAGGGGTTGTGGAGTCTCCCTCTCTAGAGATACTCAAGATCTGCCTGTGTGGTCTGGTATAGATGATCCTGCCCTGGCAAAGGGGTTGGACTGGATGAGCTTTCCAGATCACTTCCAGCCCCTGACATTCTGCAATGCTGTGATACCCCAAAGGGGACACACAGCTGCTCAGGCCCCAGATGGGTGATGTCTCCTTACTGTCCCTCCACCCTCAAGGCAGAAGGTGGCCCTCAGGTACAGTGAGGCCTCACAGAGGGGATGTTAAGACCAGGAAAATGAAAGAAATAACAGGGCTTTGGGGTCCCATGTGGGACTATCTGTGCACATGCTAAGGCACTGGGGATGCTCCCATGCTGTTGGGTTGGTGTGGGGACCAGGATTCTAATGCAGGAAAGTGGCACTTTGCTCAAACAGAGAAGGCAGTTCTGGCCTCTAATCCTTGGTAAATGCTTGTATTTATTTCTGGGAGGCCTATGTGAGCTGAAAATGCTCCTTTATGGGAGGCTTGGGAAACATTCTTCCCCTTGGGAATGTAAAATATTTTATATTGTTTTCTTATTGGCTTGAACTTGATTTTGGGATAAAAAGTTGTGGGGCTCTGGAGACTATAGACGTACTCTCCGGGGTATGGAAGAAAATAGAGAACAAAGTGGATGAAGCTTTGCTTGGAAATCCCCCAAGTGCTGTGAACTTGTCCTGGGTCATTACCCTCACTGGCTCCCAGCTTTCCTGGGAGCTCTGCAGAGTGCTTTGCCTTGCAGGTCCTCACTGGATGGAAGGCAGGGATCCTACCAGCTGCCACCATGCACTAGTGGTCAATCTACTTTGAGGGCAGACCAGGTGATGGGTGCTGGCCTAGGTATTCCCATGCTGTGGGAGAAGCAGGATCGTCACCTTGTGGTGCTTCTCAGCAGAAGGCTGAGGGTGCCTGTGCCACCATAAGTGGGGCTGTGTCACTCACACTGTTAATGACCCGGAAAAGGAGCTGGGGAGTGTACAAAAGCTGATCCCAGAGGGACATGGCAGGCTGCCCACACAGAAACAGCAGGGAGGAACTTGGTAGGGGTAGGAAGGATGAAGGCAGCACTGGACTAGAACTTCTGAGCCAGCCTGTGCAGAGAGGGGAGATGCAACCATCGTGGTGAGGAGGAGCTTGTGAAACACAGGGAGATGGCAGGATAATAAGGCTGTGCCTGGTAGCTTGGCTCTGATGTGCCAGAGGCTGGAGCAGCACAGCTGGGCAGCAAAGCGAGACAGATTTAAAGCATTTGCTGGGAAGTCAATAAATAGAAGCCAAAAGGGATGAAGTACTGGAAGATGTGATTTAAGATGGGATATTAAAAGCGACCCAGTAAGCACAGCCTGATTCCACAAGGGCTGAGAACCTGCTCCAATGCTGCCTGAAGTCAGTGGCATCACTCTCCTTGGCTTGGCTGGGTTTTGGCTCTGCCCCAGCAGGAGGTTAAAGTACTGGGTGTAAATACTGGAGAGGGTGTAGCAAGGCAGACAGAGATGAAAGAGGAGGAATGGCATGAAACCAGACAGAGGAAGATTTGGATTGTAAATCCCCCTGCCAGGCTGTGGTGCAAGGAGAGCTGCTGGTGCAGGCTCCAGCTATGGCACTAATGAGGAAGATGCTGGCTCAATTCTTCAGCAGCTCCCCAGCTTGTTGCTGCCTTGGGGAGGGATCCATGATGGAGTTTCCCCAAGGGCTGTAGGTCAGGCTTTGCAGTGGCCTTTATATCACCAGCTGGTTTCCGGGTGGGCTGAACAGCTTTGGGATGACTGCTCCAGGGGCTCCTAGAGTGCCCTGGAGCTGCTTCCTGGGAATGGGATACTCGTGCTGGTGAGGTGAAGGTGTGCACACTGCTAATGGGGGTGAAAACCTGAGACTTCTCATTCTCCTTTCTCTTGCTCCATCTTGACCTTCTGTCTTGCTTGGGACAGGCACTAATGTACCTCTCCCTTCCCTGTGCTATCACCGTGGCACAGCCATGCTGAGCAGCAAGCTAACAGAGAGAACAAACACCTCTGCACCCCTTCTCCTCACCTCCAGTGAATTTTTAACCAGGAATAAAAGGTGTGGCATCAGCAGCCCGGACTAAGACCAGGACAAATGGCTGGACCCACCCCAGGGCAGGGCTGGGGTGGGAAGTTGGTCCCTGGCACTGGTCTCCTCCTGGCCAGCACCCCAGCATGGATGCGCATCTCACTGGCAGGCAGAGGCGATGCCTCATGGGTGCTGGGCAGCTTCCAAAGCAGCGGGCGTTGCTTCCTCAACAATCCTGGCTGGGTTTGATAGCCACAACAGAAACAGCCAGGACTGTGCCAGGAAAATGCACCAAATCCTCCCTCAGCAGAATTTAGCCAGGAGGTTTCCTTGGACTGCCACTAATGGAAAGCTTGTAGAAAAGAACAGATGGCAGTGAAGACTTTGGCCAGACCATACACAGGGAGTCTGGGGGAGCGATGCCTGGATGAAATCAGAGATTTTCCATGTATCTGGGACTTGGAGGGGCAGGGTAGGTGGGTGAGGGCTTACCACGTTCTTCTATCCAAAGGATGGAAATCCCAGATGCCTCCCCAGCCTGGTCACGTGCAGCCAGCCCCATGCTCTGCTGGCAGCAGGGCTCACCCTGTCCCCAGCAGGTCCTGGTGTCACACAGCAGTGCCTCGCAGGGCTGGGAGCTGGCCCCGGGGCTCCTCTATTTGTTACTGTTTGCACAGTGTAATATTAACTGTATGGTAATTGTTCACACCCTGGCTCTTGAGGCTGAGTACTGACCCCACAAGTGGGCAGCTGCCTTAGCTGGCCTGAAATGGTTTTACAGTTGCTGCTAGAACCGGCTGCGTGACTGCCCCTGCCCACAGAGGGCTGGACTCTGCACCCATCAAGGAGGGAAGCAAGCACAGATTTTGGCACAGCAGCGAGCATGTTTCACAGCCTCTGAACCTTCTGGGCTTTACAGCACCAGGCAGCTGTTGGTGGCTATTTTGGGCTTCCCAGCCAGCACCCCCCAGGGAAGCCCTTTCTGAGCCCCTTCCCCATGCCCCCAGTTCCTGCACTGCCTTTCCCAATGCTGTCCTGTTCCCAATTACTCTCAGCCGTCGGCTGCCTGTCAGCCTCATGAAGATGTACCCCAGAGTTTTCCCTTGAGAGTATAATTTGCCCTGGCAGCTGCCTTCATGCCGTTGCTTTCCCAGCCAGCCGGTAAAGGGATTAGCCACGCGCAAATCTGGAGGTGATGGGAGGCGGGTGGGTGTGGCAGTGCACCAGTTCCCCACTGTGAGGTACCCTGCGCCGCTTCGCAGTGCTGCGGCGCCGGCAGCTCGTGGGCCTTTTGATGGGATCGAGCGCCTGGCAGGTCCCCTCAGCCTCTGCTGTGTGTTTTTTAAGCCTCCCTATAATTTACTTGTCAAATTAGAGTCCCATGCTGAGCAGGGTAGGGCATATGTTACAACAAATAGTCTTGGCTGAGCAAGCCATCGACTTGCACGAGTGTGGGCTGGAATATGGCCAGGGAGGGAGATGTTGCAGGACTTGCAGTTGTGCCAGTGCTGGTAAAACACTGGGCTGAGGTGCCACCAGCCCCTGGGTTATTATACCTTCACCAGTGGATCGTCTGCCTCTTGTGCGAGTGTGCTGAGGGGCAGTGACGTGAGAAGCTTGGGAGCTCCTGCCCTGCTCCAGCAAGGGAAGCCAGAGGGGATCTGGGAGCTTCTGCCCTGGCAGATGGGCTGCTTTGCTACGTGGGAATAGCTGTTTTGTCTTGCTGTGTTAGCAAAACAAACCCAAATCGGCTTATGTTACCCACGCAGCCTGATAAAATGCTGGTGACTTTTCCAATCATTACTCCAGTAATCAACAGGGGCCAAATTGCTTAAGGGGGTATTTGGGCAGACAGCATGTGCCCACAGCTCTGGCATGCCCAGGAGCTCTCACCTTGCACCCTTGCCCCAAGAGCCTGGGAAACTCTTGCAGGGCCCTTGAGGGCTGCAAGGACCTTGCACAAAATAGGATGCAGATAGGCCTGAGAAGCTGGTGCTGGCTCTTTCTGAGGCTCACTAGAAGACCAGAGAGGGGACCCTGGCCATAACAACGCCACCCAAACAAACAAACGGGACAGCCCAGGTTTTTCAAGGGCCGTTGCTATGCCATCAAGGAGCACTGGCGCCTGATGCTCCCTCGTGGAGCCTCGCCCTCAGATTCCTATCAGAGGGCACAGACAGCTGAGGCATGCTTTGCTCTAATGGTTAAATTAGCTGGAATGAGGTCTGCAGATAAGATAATGCTGTGGTTTGCTGAGGAGGCTCTTCTACCCTGGCACTGGCATGGTTGTTTCCCTGGCAGGCTATGGATCTTGCTTTGAAGTGATGTTCGGGTTGAGACCTAGCTTTGCTGAAGACACAGCCCCTGCCCCTCTCCCGCTGCTCCCTGGAGCCATCTCTGCCCAGCACCAGAGTGTGGCTGCTGCCTGCCCATGTTTGTGTGCACAGTGCCGTGGGCACTGGCCCACTGCAGAGGGACAAGCAGTAGCTCACTGCCACTCCAAACCACTTCATGGATGGTTGCAGCATAGTTCTGTCTCCCAGGGCAACCCCGAACGGCAGAAGGAGCGGTGACCCCAATCAGGCTACTGCAGTGTTTCCAGCCAGCTCCCTCCAATATAGGCTGATGGGGGCTAGGTTTACTGCCCTGCTGCAGCACACTGATGGGTTTAACGCACTAGTGTTTATGGCCTTGCTCCTTCTAAAATGATCAAGAGGCCACATCTCATGAGCTCCTGAGGTGCTGCCATACTCAAGGAGCACCTGCAGCCCTTCCTCTCTCCCCATCAGGGGCCTCTGCCAGACAGGTCTGCTGTGCTGCCTTGTGTGCCTGCTGCGGGATGGGATGAGAGCAGGGTGGTGATGATGAACAGGATGCATGCACAGCCCCAGCAGTGTAGAAACTGAAACTTCTGAGCCGTGGCAGTCTTCACCCTGATACTGACTCACTGTAATTCCTGCAGGTCTGCACAGTGCACTATATGCTGACACCATGTTTTGGCTCGCCGCTTTGTGGAGCAGTCTAGGGGTAGCCCAAGGTGTGAGTGTGTGCAGCAGCGTTGGCCAGGCTAAACTGGGGGGCTGTAGGTTGCTGCCAGGGATAAAGCCTTGCGTGGGCAGGGCTGGCAGGGAGCAGTGGCTCGGTGGCGCCAGTTTAGAGAGAGCTGCTGCCAGTTTTGTGCTTGTTCGTCTCTGTGAACAGTCTCCAGTAAGGGCATGGGGTAACCAAGAGGAGGGGGCAGCTTTCAACTTCCAACCAAGGACCTTCAGCCAGGTCACTTGGTATGTGGTGCCATGTGGGGGGACGGGCTGATCTGGCTGGGACAGAAATGCTCCTGTCACAAGCTGAGTGGTCCATGGGGATCGGTCACAGAGCTGGGCCAGCTGAAGGGGACCTGTGAGGGGCCAGCTTTCAGCTGCCCACTGGCACAAAACCTGCCTTAAAAGGGAGCGCAGCTGAAGACGGCTGTCCTAGCTAGGCAGTGGCCTCAGAGCAGCCTGGCATTATGTGGGAGGGGAAGCAGGGCCAGTGGAGAGGGGAGATGACATGCCCTCCTATTTCATCCGGGTGCAGCTGTGCCCCATGTGGTGCAGGGAGGGGGTTCTGACCCCTACAAAGCAGGAAGGTGCTTGTGGGTGTTATGGCTTAGTGCAGGGGGACGTGGCACGGCTGAAATCTGGTGCTTGAATGTGTGCTGTGTCTCAGGGCCAGAACAATAGGGAGGAGGCAGGGTGGAGGCAGCAGCCCTTGCAGGACACCTCTCTCAAACCCATGCTGCAGACACTGTCTCAGTGTGACTCATGCCTGAATCAGGACCAGGCTTCTCAGTGACATTGCTGCCAGCGTGGGCTGGCGACCACTCTGAGCCCTGCAGTGCCCTTGCAGCAGTATATCTGGGGTGCTCCCAAGCCTGCAGTGTAGCTGCTGGCAGATTGTGTGAGCACGGGACCATGGGCAGCAGTGGGGAGCAGCAGTGGGATGAGGGTTCCCGCTGGGAAAGGAAACTGGAGCCAGGCGGGGTCATAAAGCAATCTCAGCTGAACCATGAACTGTGCCTCCAGGCACAGCTTGCTGCCTCTCCTCCTGCACCCATGGGTGGGATCTAGTGTCAACAGGGCCTTGTTTGTGCCAGCAGAAGCATGAAGGGTGCCCTGCATTTTGGAAGGCAGACACTAGGCGTCCTGGCACTGGGTTTCACAAGCCCTCATGACCTTTGCAGCACAGTATACATGCCCTGGGGAGGATTGCCTCATACAAAACAGACCTTTGGATAAGCTTTTCATTTCCTTTGCAGCCAAGCACAAAGGAACAACAAGTCCTCACTCCTAATAAAATGACAACAGTCAGCGACACAGAATGAACTGACTCTCTGTGGTGAGCAGAGCTACAACCTGCACCCACGCTGTTCCTGAGGTCCTGCAAGAGGGGTGTTATAGTCCTATAGCTCCCTCCTGTTTCATCTTAAAGGTCTTCTCCAACCCAAAACATTCCATGACTTTATGTGTAGGTGTGGTGGTTAGTGGCATGGTTTCCTAGTGGCCTTGGTAGTGCTTGAGTTAATGATTTGACTTAATGACCTTACAGGTCTTTTCCAACCTAACTGATTCTATGATTTGGTCCTATCCTGTATCCCAAACTTCGCCATGGGCAGGAGGCACTGCTTGACAGTCAGACTTTACACTCCCTTGGGAGAAACAGATCTGTGCTCGGAGGGGATGAGCCGTGGTGTTCAACACCCCATGAATCTTTATCTGGGGTGTGGTTAATTGACAGATGCCAATCACATCTCCAGCCCCACTCAGAGAGGGGCTCTTGGCCAGCCCGCACAAGTATGGGCAGAGAGCCAGGGTGCAGTGACTTGGGGTGCAGAGTGCAGGGGGTGCAAGGGCTATGGGGTGCAAAGGTATAGCTGGTGTAGGGCTGCAAGATGTAGACAGCATGGGGGTGCAACGGGTGGTGAAGGGAGTGCGGGTGGAGGAATTTTGGGGGCAAGGGAGTGCAAGATGCAAGGGGTGCAGGATGCAAGGGGTGCAGGATGCAAGGGGTGCAGGGCTGTGCCTCGGGCGGGTGCCTCCAGCTGCAGGCGGGGCTGCGGGGCTGGGCGGGGCTGGGCGGGGCGGCCGGGGGGGGGCGCCANCGGGGCGGCCGGGCAGTGACTCCAGCTGGGCCGGAGCGCAGCATCCCAGAGACGCTGCGAGAGGTGCCCTGAGACCAAGCGAGCCGAGACCATGCCCAAGTGCCCCCGCTGCCAGAAGGAGGTCTACTTCGGTAAGGACTTCCTGCTCCCTTCCCGGCTGCCTCCACCTCGCAGGGCTGCAAGGCTGCTTAAACCGGGGTGCCCCGATGTTGCGCTCTGCCAGGCTTTGAGTCCCCGGACCCAAAGGGTCCCCGGGGCACCCTGGTGCTTACAGGTCCCTGTGCACCCCAGGACCTCGAGTTCTGGGTGCTCCCATGTTGTGCGCCTCAGCAATGCAAATCCTTGTGCTGTCCCAAGGTCGTGCACCCCTGCACTGTATCCCCCTGGGTTTCCCTGGGTGGGTGACCTTGTAAACCCACCCAAGGAAGTGCCTTGCTGGAGGGGATGGGCTGTGGTGGGTAGTCTCGGCTTACAGATGGGGCCATGCACAGCATGGGAGCTCAGCCCTGCTTCCTTCCCAGCATCACCCACAGCAATAGCCCTGTGCCAGTTTGGAGCCCAAAGGCCTGGCTGGTGCAACCTGTTGCTCTGAAAGCTTGGGTAGGCAAGCAAGCACCTTCCCAAGGGAAGATCCTACCCTTGGGCATGTTCCTGCATCACTGTGTTGCCCACGTTGTTTTGCGTGGTTTAACACAGTGAGATGACAGCCCTGGGGTGTTGTTTTTAAGCCACCATTGCAGGTTAGCCACAAGCATATTTGGGCTACTGTCTGCTGCTGGGCTTCAGCCACATGTCTCCCTCTGAGCTGGGATGCGGAAGCTCCAGGTAGCTGCCCCTTCTGGTGCTGTGGTCCTGCTGTCCTGCTTGGGAGTATCTGGTGGGGTCGAGCCTCTCACCTTGCTGGCAGAAGCTGCTGGAACAGAATCTCCTCACTTCCTTGGTTGAGCTACACTTCAGAGTTTTCTTACCTGAGAGCAGCTTATCTGCACTCCCTGCTTTATACTTTACTAGAGGTGAGGGATCTGGGATCTGAGTGCCATGCTGAGTTCTGCTCTCTCTGCCTTATTTCTGCTCTGCTTATATGTGTGTCACATCTTCCAACTCTGCCAAACCAAGAGCAGGCTCCAACACAAGGGCTGCTCACCCTGCAGAACAGCCCTGTCCATTGGTGATGCCCACCTAGGCAGGTGTGCTGGGTACTGCCTGAAGAGATGCTGGGAATGTGGCTTCTGTGCTTGAGGAATATCTCTGCCCAAATTTGATCTCACTGCTTGCAGCCAGGCTTTGAGGTGGTGTTGGCACAATACAGTTCATGGCTCCCTCCCGCAACCAAGGGTCCTGGGGTGTGTCATTGACCCATGTGGCTTGATACCAGAAGCTACCAAGGTGCTGATGTCAGTGTCTGCCTTTCCCATGTCTCTGTGGATCTGCTTCAATCCCAATCAGAGTGAGCGGGTTTTGCTCTGCCCACAGGCATGGCCATGGAGGTGCTGTGACAGGGCAATTTGACGAAGGAAGAGATTGGCCCTGTGCTTATCAGGCTGCTCTTATGAAACCATGTCTGTTGATGCAGAGGCTGAGGAGTATTCAAAAGCTGCTGGAGGGCTGAGCTCACTGCCTGGTTTCTATCCCTGAAGATAAGAAGTGCTGGGAGAGGAGGCAGAGCAAAGCTTAATTCCAGAACTCTCAGAGCCTGGTGGCCCTGCTCAACTGTACCTTGGGCTGCTTTCAGCCAAACAGCATCTGCAGAAGGGTTGAGGAGAAGGTGACATTAAGAGAAGTGGGGATGGCATTTGCAGAGCCACCATCACCTTTCCAGAGGAATCTTGCTTGAGTGGCTAAGAGTTGGAGGGTCCCTGCTGTAGTGAGCCTTGGCAAGCTTCTGCCCAAGTGTCGGTGCAAATGCTTGTGCAAGAGATGGAAAGGCTGAGCTTCCAGAAACCCTGTGATTGGAGGGCCCAGCCATGGGCCAGGCTCAGGCTTCTGAGGCTGCCCAAGGGGAGAATGCTGTGCCCCAAGCTTGGCTACAGGCACAGGAGGCTCTTTGTGCTGCCAGGGGAATGACAGTGGGGCTGCCTCATGACATTTGGGCTCTGCCTCTGCGCCCACCTCTGCAGCCACTGGCTTGCTCCTTGTGTAAGCTGTTGTGGGCATATTTGGACTCCAAAGAAGAGGTGCTTCAGACTGCTGAGCTCCCCCTGGACCTCTGCTGCCAGTAGTGGCTCAATTCCATTGCTCAGCCTCCTTTTGCAGGCATGTGGAGAGTGCTTGAACCTGGCTCAGAGGAGTTCCTGTGGAAAGCTCTGGTTTATCACTTAATAAATCCCCAGGAGCACTGCTGACAATATGGAGAGCATTTTCCTGCAGAAAATGCCCTCCTCCCCTGCTGTGCCACAATTAAAAGCCACTCTGTTCTCCAGAGGCATGTCCTGGTCCCAGCAAACAGTATGTTTTCCCTTCTGTGGCAGCATGAACCCTGTCCACTTCCAGCCCCACTGTGGTTTGCCGTGGTGCATGCAGAATCTGAGCTGTAGCCAGAATGGCAGTAGCTGGAGGGGACTGGTTTGTGTTGGCAGGCCATGGCGATGGCTTCTCCTCTCTGGGCCTCACCAGCATCCCCCCTTTACTGCTGCTAACTTTAGCAATTGCTTGGGCTTCAGCTAGACTGAGAGAATTTCATCCCCTTGCAGGCTGATGTTGGGAGGGGAGAGGTCCCCAGATCTTTGGAAGGTAGGTAGAAGTCAGTTCATCCACGCGGATTCAGCAGTGTTCACCCTGGGCATGGCACTAATGTTTCAGTTCCAAGCACCTGGATGCGCATGGTGATACGTGTGTGCAGAGAGCTCTTCGGTTTGAAGCATGATGCCCTCTGTCCTGGACAAAAAAAACACAACAAGATGCCCCAAAATGTACTTGTTAGGTAGGGTGGCAGGGAGATCACTCTGCCAAAACAGACTTGTTGGGCCTGTTCAGCGCCTGGACTAACCCATCTCCTTTCTGTGACAGCTGAGAAGGTGACTTCTCTGGGGAAGGACTGGCACCGACCCTGCTTGAGATGTGAGAAGTGTAACAAGACCCTGACATCTGGCGGCCATGCAGAGGTGAGGTTTACTGCTCAGAAGCAACCTGTGCCCTGCAGCTAGGATCTGCAGGTGGGGTGGAACAGGCAGAGAGGGAGCTGAAGGGCTGTCGGGGCTGATGCACTTTCTCTCTCCCTGCAGCACGACGGCAAGCCCTACTGCAACCACCCCTGCTACGCTGCCTTGTTCGGGCCCAAAGGTAGGGTCTCTGTAGCTGGGCTTGTGGGAGGCACAGGGAGGGAACTCGGGGCTCCTGTCTCTTGGGCAGGTGCATCCTTCGGTGCCCTCACCGTCCCACACTAGTGATGCTGACCCTGCTGTCTCTTTTCCAGGGTTTGGCCGGGGAGGAGCTGAGAGCCATACATTCAAGTAAACCTCAGGTTGGTGCCTCTCAGAACTTCCCTCCTGCCTTGGGCTATATGGGCTGGCTGGGATGTTCCCCACAAGCAAGCACCATCTTTCTGGGCTTGCTGTGACTCCCAGCCCTTGTGCTGCTGTTCTGGAGCAACTTGCTGGGTGCCAGCTCCTCCTCTCTGCCTGTCACAAGCAACCATCAGTACCTGCTTAGCTCTGGCAGTGGATACCAAAAGCTTTTTATACTTTGTGGCTTGTCAGCAAAGACAGAGTCTGTCCTGCAGCACTGTTGCCCCTGGGATGTCTCTGCTTTCAGCCCAGCTTGACTTCATCAGCCCCTCTCTTCCATCTCTCCCCAGGTCTGACAGCCAGGGTTCCAGCACAGCCTGAAGACAGCACAAACACACGCAACAGACATGCATTTCAGATTTTGTTCACTCTAGACTAGCACGTAAAAAGCAACAAGTAACCAAGGCTGGAGTGGCAAGGGGCTGTGCTCCAGCTGGAGTGGTGCAGGACTGGGGGCGTTGGGACGTCCTGCTGGATAGGAACTCTGGCCAATATCACCCAAAGCTGCCCGGAGAGGAGACCACACCTTGCCAGCCAAAACCCAGCCCTGCTTCTGGTACCCAGTGCTTGTGGCTGGGCCCACAGTTGTATTCTCAGTCTTTAATAAACCCAGACTAAAAGATGCTTCCCCCATGAAGCAGCTGTGCACTTTGTAAGGTGGATCCAGTGGGACTTGTTTGTCAAACACCTGTTGCTTGCTTGAGGACCTTTGGCCTCTGGATCAATTCCCACACTATGCCATAGCTCCATGTGTTTTGCTCCTGATGTGTGTAGGGTCTGCCCTTGGCTGCCAACCCCAGGGGCCGGTTGAGCCATGGGGGGACAAGAGCAACCCCCAGGTGCTGCAGGCATTGCAAATGAGTGCTTCCCAAGGGAAAGGGTGTTCAGGGTGTCTCTGTTTGCCCATTACTCAGTCTTCCTGGGCTTGGGGAAAAGTCCTGCCCCACCCACAGGTCTCACTGGGTCTATGTCATGACATTTACAGAAGTCTAGAATGTAGTGGCATCTGCTTGTCCACAGAGTTGGCCTTCCTGGGCTTGGGGAAATGTGATCCACCCACAGCCTTGCTTAGTTGATGTCATGACACTTGCAGAAGTCTAGAATGTGGTGGCTCCTGCCATAAACCCTCTCTTGTTGCCTGTGGTTGTAGTGTGCCTGTGGTTGAAGCAGAGGCAAGCAGTGCTGCTCGACAAGGGGCTGAGCCTCCAGACCCATGGTCTCTACAGCCCTCTGGCTGAGTCCCAGCCCCTGGTAGTGCCATGCTGGAAAGCCGAGTCTGTCGGGAGCACCTACGCCCCACCCAGCTCTTTGCTCCTGGATCTGAGAGAGCACTTTGCAGCCCTCAGTTGGGGCAGGGAGGTGTCTTGTGAGGGTGTGGCTAACTGGTGTTTGGTGCTTTCACTCCCAGCAGCCACGTGAAAATGTCAAGCAGGGTGGAGGCTACTGGTGAGGCAGAGCTATCCTCCTGCAGCAGGGAAAGCAAAGGTGCAGCATTACGAAGTGAGAGCTGACTCGCAAACGCTTTGCTCTTCTGTGTTTCAACCTCTTTACCTTGCTGGAAGAACAGCACCAACAGATGTAAAAGATGTCAACTTGAGGGACATTTCTAAAATGGCTTCTTAACCACAGCTTCCTTAACCTGGACCACCTCATTTACATATTCAGAGATGGGATATTTTTGTCTACAGTTTATTTCCTTAGAGACTGCTTTGCATCTTGCTGTCATGCCAGCCCTTCTGGGACTTGGCCAAAACCCTCAGGGGTCAAAGGTACATGTCCAATGTTAAAAACTTTGGTGTCAAAAGCAGCCCAATCTGATAAGCATCTTAAAACTTCCCATGTGTTTGCTGCCAAAGGACTCTGCACCCACTAGGCATGCTGCAGTGGGACAAACTCGAGCAGCTGGCGCTGCTTCGCCTCCCACCCAGTCAGCACAACAAATGCAGGCTTCTGTGCCAAAGGCAAACCCTGAGTATTGCTGTTTGGCCACCACCATGCCTCCCTGCCTGCCAGGGCTAATTTGAACCCCCTGACATCCCACTCCCATCCCTAGTCTCCCTAGCAGGCTCCCAGGGGTGTCAGCACTCATGGCTCCCAGCATGGCTCCCAAAACTGCTGGCACACAATCTGTCCCTTGGGCACTGGGACGTGGCTTGCCTCTGCCAACCAGGCTTCAAAGCAAACTGGTGATATAATCTCAGCAGCCTTGAGTGTGCTACTGAGATAGCTTTAAAAATAATGGCAAACACAAGACTCGTCATCCTTTGGGCTTGGATAAATATGCACAGCTGGGACCAGGACCTGTGAATTGGGCTCCTGTGCTTTCCCAATGGCACCCTGCATCTTTTCTTTTTTTTTTTTTTTTTTTTCCCCCACCAGGAGCAGCTAATTCCAGGTGCACAAGGCTAGGCTAGAAAAAAATGAGTAGGAAACCAATGAGAGATAAGGAAAAGTAGGTGCTGCCTGGGGAGAGTTTGTGGTGAAGCCCTTTGTGTGGGCAGTGGCTACAGCTGGGGCAGAGGTAGTGTGTTGCTGTTTGCAGTGTCCTGTATGGAGCTGCTGTTTGCTTTGATCCTTGCCACAGATTTGTGGTGTAGGGAGGTAGGAGTGGTGCGAGGTCTGTGCAGCTTCAGGAAACCTGCAAAGAGGGTAAAGCTGATCCTGCAGCTGCCTTGCTCCGTGGTTTGCTTGGAGAGGGATTAAAAGCTGGGGATGCCTTGATCAGGCTCTGGGGAGAAGCCCTTAGGTATTGATTCCCAAAATGCTCCTTCTGAGTGTCCTGTTCTCTGCCAGCCTTGCAACAGACACTCCCAGCGAGATGGCGTTTAGCCCCAGGACTTGCTGTTGGGATACTCCCCTCCCAGTGCTGTACTTGTGTAAGTCAGGCTCTCTGCCTGCTCAGCCTTGATGCTGGGAGGTTGGGCAGTTCAGGCACAGGTTACATCCACAAGGAGCCTTGGTCAAAGAAAATACATGATGAATTGATTTTTTGAAACTTTCTTTGGTCTTTGGAGAGGAAGCAGAAACAGCTGTATCTCATTTGGATAGGAAATCCACGCCCGAGCCAGGCACTCCCCTCTGATGTGCAGCAAGGCTTGGCAACAGCCAGCATGCTGCTGAGGCGGGCTGTCAGCAAACACAATCTTCTCTCCATCGAACAGTAAATCTCCATGCACCGGAGTGTGAGCTGCATGGATAGGCAGCAGTGTGGCTGCTAGTGCAGCCCACCTGACGTTCTCTGATCCCCGGTGCGAGCTGGACACAGGCACAGATGGTCCCTCCCATCTCTGTGTTGTGATGTCCTGGTTGTGCTGCTACTACAGCAGGGAAGATGGTGAAAGCAGGATGCTCAGGGAAAATTCCAGCTTTTTTGCGGTGTAGCTAAGGGGTGCCAGTTTGACATGCCCTACCAGCTGCTCCCGCTGCTATTGAGGTAGACAGGAGACTCTGGGGAGGTGGCTGGCAGCCTCTACATCCTGCCTGGTCACCAGCCATCAGCCACAGAGATGTTGTGGCCGTTGGAGGTGGGGCCAGGGCATGGCCCCATCCTCAAGGTACCTGTCTGGGACATCAAAAGGTGTTGGGTGAACTCCAGCATGGTGATGCCCAGCAGAAGAGTCCTCTGCTTCAGTGACCTAAAACACAACCGTTGCTGACCCTGAAGGAAGGGGCTGTGCTTCCTCTGCAGTTCTTCCGGAAGCTTGGGCTGAGATCAGTGAAGTTTGTGGATTGTGGAGCGATGGTTGCTATAAACACTTCATCACTGTGACAAAAAAAACAAACAACATCACCCATTCCTCTGGCAGCTGGGTGCGGGCGAGCCCCAAGGCCCTGGGTAGGGAAGCAGAAGAGGTTTTGGCAAAGGACAGGAAAGAGCACGGATTGAGAAACTAAACTGCTGCAGCTCCCCACCCTGACTGTGGCTTTCTGTACAAGAGTAAAGGAGAGGGGGACAGAAAGGGGGCTGAGAGGTTATTTAGCTGACCTGTAAGAGGTGAAAGTGGTGGTTCAGCTACCAGTGAAGGCAGAGTTCTTGCAGGAGAGGCAAGTCTGAGTTACTTGGCCCTGTGTCTTCATCCTAGCACAGGTGGGGCAGACCTTAATCTGAAGTAGGGGACAGCTGTGTCCCTGAGCCTGCAGCTGGCAAGGGGGGGAAAGCTTTTGCTAGAAGCCTACAGCAGGGTGCTGCCCTTGGCATTGGTCCCCAGGTCTGTCCTTAGTGAAAGCAGCAGCCTGGGGACAGAGCTGTGTCCTGTCAGCGTGGCTATGGGAGCAAGCTGCAGCTCACACCTGGGCTAACATACGGTGAAGAGCCAAAAGGTCTAGTTCCACTGCTGCCTTGCTGAGATGCCTCTGTGGCCAGCCGCCTTTCCCTGCCAGCTCTGATGGGGACACTGATATGATACCTCCAGTGCAGTGGTTTTGCATCTTACCCTTGCATGCTTCACTGTCTTGCAGCACCAGCAGGGCCAGGCCCCTGCCGTGGAGTGCCAAGTGATTTATTTCCCTGCAGTGTGTTTCTGGAAATGCAGCTGTGTCCCTTTCAGGGGCAAGCAGGGTGCAGGCAGGGCTGGGGTAGTGTAGTGTGGGTTTTGTGGCTGCAGGGATTCCTGCTCTTCATTGTGTGGGTCTCATAGGGATGAAGCTGGTCTTTAATTGTGTGGTTCCCAGCTCTCCACTACTTTGGGTATTTTTAAGTGTGATTTGTATTAAGCTCTGGTACCTTTCAGGACGAGAAAGTGTCTGCTCATCTCCTAGCACATCAGAAATCTACCTTCTTATCCAGGCAATGGATTGTGCAGCTGAGGTCAGGCAGCAGAAGCTCTGCAATCTCATGTGGTGAGCAGGGACTTCCCAGCACAGCTCTGCAAAACAGTGGGTTGGGGAAGCCCCATCCCACCACCGGAAACAGCTTTGCAGAGGTGGTCAGACCTTGTTCCTGATGGGGAGCAACATCCCAGAAGATGCTGATGCAGCAGAGAGGCTCTGGGTAATTGAGATGGTCATAGGTGTAATGAGAAGTGGATTAAACCATGAGTCATGGTAGTGGAGCCTAAGCTTTAATTAGGGAACAAGGAGAGGAAGGGATGGGCTGATTCACCCCAGGTGCCCACCTGTCCCAGGTGCTGTAGAGGAGCTGGATGTGAAGAGCCCTGGGGATATTTGCTAGATCCTGGGTGGCTTTTCTTTTCAAGTAGCATGAGGAGAAAAGTTGTCATCAGGCACTAGAGATGCATTTTATTTTTACACCTTCCTTTCCAAGGAAACAGGGAAACCTTCCAGGGAGGAAGGGTGTAGGATCTTCCCACTAAAGCCTCTGTCTTTCTTTGGTGAGTCTTGGGATAAAGGCCCAGGGGAGAGAGTGCAGAGGGCATTTCCCCCACCACAGAGGAGCATCAACTTGGCTATTTAAGTAAAAATAAAAGGATGAAATTCCTGAGAACAGAGAAATGTGAGGTCTCAGACTTTTTTTTCTTTTTCCTAATCCTTCCCAGTTCCCTCATCATATTGAAAGAGCAGATCCTGATCAGAGGGTCTGAAACACCAACACTTATCTTAAGCACCCAGCTGCTGAGAGCTGACCTTTCCTTTTGGTGTTACAGCCCGCACACCGGCCTCTTGCAGACTGTGTCCAGCTAAACCTGCTCTGGAGCTTTTGTGCCACTGTTATGGTCCCCTTCAGGGAGCACTGCAGGGATCTGTAACTGTTACGTGATGTGACTCAACGTGCTAAATGTGTGCAGGCCATGCTAGCAACACCAGCACCCCTTGCAGTCATCAGTGAGGATGGAGCCAGGAGGCACCTCACTGCTCTCTGACAAGGAGATGACCCTTTGCAACCTGGCATGGCTGCTGTGAGTGTGCCAACAGCTGGACTCTATCAGCACAGATTCCAGGGTGGCCAGTACAGAGGCACCATTCTCTCCTCCTGTCAGGTAGGACTATTCAGCTAACAAAGACACAAACCCACACAAGATCATCATCAGATGCTGGGGCTGTTGCTTACCTGGTGGGAGCTGTGATCTCTGCATCACTGCAGGGTGGCCCCTACTCAGGCGGTCTGTATTCACAGCACCCGTTATTTCTCTGCCCCTTCCTTCTGGTGTGATGTTTGCTTTGCTGCCAGTCCATGCCTTTCCCCACTCAGGTTAACCTGGCAAGCCAGTGAGGGAGAGTGTGTGTGTATAAAAGAGCTGTCAGGTGCTGGGAAGGAGCTGTAAATGTTTACAATAGGAAGTAGTCCAGCCAGCCTGATCTGCTCAGGGTATGAAGTACTACAGCCACCCAACACAGGGAGAGCAGCTGGGCTCTGCTCTGATGTCTGCTCAGCTGCTGCTGCTGTTGTGGGGAGAGAGGAACTTGGAGAGGAGCTCTGGCTGCCCTAAGCTGGTGACACAGAGTGGGAAGCACCGATGCATAGCCCAGAGGTCTGGCTCGGAGATGAGCTGGCTCCTGCCTGTGCCTTTACAGGGATAAAAGCATTAAAAAAATAATAAAAGAGCAAAAGATTTGCTTTCCCAGGAGAAGAGCTCACACCTTTGCCTTGGCAGGGCTGGGCCGAGGTGACAACAGGAAGCTATACTGGTGCTGGAGCAAGCAGAGATTGCTGTTATCGCATATAATCGGCATGAGGCAATGGGACGTGGCCGTCATCTCTAACAACGGCCACAAACAGTGGGGCTGTCTGTGGTGGCGGGTTGCCATGGCACGGGTGCAAACAGGCACCCTGGGCCCTGGCTGAGTCATCTGGGGCGGAAATGGCCCCAGCTGACACATGGCGCCAAAACCGTCCAGCTGTGTGGCTGTGCAGCATCATGCGGGAACCAAGAGCGGGCAAAGGCCACTGTCATTTCTGCAGGAGGAGCATCCCCTGCCTCTCAATGTCCTCCTGGACCTTTTCTTCCCATTGTGGTCTTCACAATTGCTCCCACCACTGGGGCAACCCACAGCTCTGCTCCTACTGAATTTGTCTTTGTGCTGCAGCAGAGCTGGGGGGCCCGGAGGAGCAATCAGACAGGTTGAGCTGGGCTCTTGGAGGCTTCCACCATGGTGACATCAGTGTGGTGTGCTAGTGTCAACCAGTCATTATTTGTTTGCATCTGTCAATCCCCATGGGAGGAAGGCCTGGAACAGAGGAGGATGGCCAAGATACAGCAGGGCAAGTGCTCTGCTCCTTTGGGGCAGCATCGCTATGTCTGCTGGGACAGCATACCAAGCCCATCACACCATCACCTCCTTCATCTGTCCACAGTGTAAGGTCCATCTCTGTGGCAGGAAACCGTGGCTTTCTCATCGGCTTCTCCCACCCTGGGAAAATTGCCCAGGCAGCCAGCAGAGCAGATAAGTGAGGCCTTGCATGCTGGGATTGAGCCCCTGCCACGTGGTGCTGCACTGGAGAGGCTGGGATTTGCTGCCTGGTATCTGTCTCACCCATGGCTGGGTGCCAACCCTCCACAGTACCAGATATCTTGTGTCAGCTGTGCCCATGGGGTGCATGCCGAGGTAGCTGCAGGTCCAGCGACTAGGAGCTGCTAGCAGAGAGGGTAGTCAGTGTGGCTCCAGGGCACCATAAGGCTGGTCCAGCCAGTGGGATGGAGAGCTGGCACAGGGGTTCTTGGCATGCTGGGGTGGCATGCATCCCAGGTGCTGCTGCCACGCCAGGTGATGATGCTCACTGGTTGGGGCACTGGGGCACTGGCTGGGAGACAGAAGCCCAGAGGGAGTGCGTTGGGCAGGATCACTCACTGGGACATGCACTAGGTGCTGCAGGAGAGTCCTTGTCTCAGCAATGGCAAAGCAGGCATCTGCTCTAGGGAGGAAAGTCCTAGACAAAGGAATGTGTGCAGGGACAGGGATGGGTTTGAGCAGAGTTTATGGGGTGGTCAAGAAAACACAGGAAATTGGCTCCAGTTGAAGGTTCTCCTGCTTGGAGACTGCAGTAGGGACGGGAATATAGACAAGAAATGTGTCATGGAGGGACCAGACAGAGCCTGATAGCAGCAAGGTATGGAAAGCTGAGAAGGATGCCAAAGACAGCAAAGGATTATCCAGGTCTGATAAGGTTCTGGGCAATATAAAAGGGCTGTTACGGGCTGTTGAGAACCAAAGGCAAGGAATCATATGGAGATGCCAAACCTGTTAGGAAAGAGAGCAAAGGAGGGGATAGAGATTGCTGAGCTAGAGCTGGATGAAGGATAAGGAAAATGCTTTCCAGGCCATTAGGAAAGGAGGAGGATGTGAGACAACAGCTGCTGGACATGATGTTTTAAAAGTCCTTAAGCCTGCATAACTCACACCCAGGGGTCCTTTCAGGGCTGGCTGAGCAGCAGCCAGGATCCGTGGGACTGGGAGAGCACTAACACAGTGCTCAGTGTTGGAAAGGGCTGTCCTCCCCGGCAGAGGGTGGGAAGTAGGAAAGGCAGCAACCAGAGTGCAGACACAGTTCAACTTAGCAAGTGGGTCTTTGCTGAAGGTCTCGTCGGACCAAGGCAGTTTCTCTCCTCGTTGCTAGCAGCCATTTGGCTGCAAGAGGCAATTCCATAGCTGGAAGGAATTTCATGTGTTGTTTCATGGTGTTCAGATATTGGGGAGAAAATGGAAAAGCACCATGCAAGAGCCATAGACAGCACATTAAATGGGTTATGAACTGGATAATTGGCCAGGAAACCATCAGTGGGAGTTTCAAACAGGTTTTAAGTATTGGCACAGGCAGGATCCTTGCTGTGCTGGTGGAGCAGACCAGTCTCCCCAGCACACACTGGTTGTGGTCCTTCTGTAAGGCTCAGAGTGGGAATACATCTCAGGGCCAGATTTTGGCTGTGTAAACCCCAGCCAAGGGGTGGGCTTTTAATTTCACTGACTCAAGCTATCCAAATGACAGAACTGTTTCTCCCCTGACCCAACTATTAATCCCTAGAATTGCTTCAGTTAAGAGTTCATATGCCTGAGGACTCAGGCTGCCTGCATCACACCCCACTGATCAGAGGAAGGAGTGAAGCCAGTGGTTGGAACTGATCCCCTGCTGCCAAAACCATCCACTCTCCCATCATCTGAGAAACTATTTCTTGGTGTGACAGCAGCAGAGCTGTGTTTTCAGAAAAGCCAAAGCCAGGGTTTTGCAATAACTGTTTCAGCCAGGGAAAGAGGCAGGGCTCCCTCAGGGCTTTTGGCTGGGCAGATGTGGCTGTGGCTCAGTGAGCCTGCCTTGCCTTAGGTTGGCACGTGTGCTGTTCCCTGGGTGCTTCCCAGTTGGGTCACTTCCCAGGGGAGGCAAGAAGTGAGCTCTCTGCCCTAAGGCACGACTACATGGAGAATAAAGTCACAGATTCATAGAATGGTTTGGGTTGGAAGGGACCTTTAAAGGCCATCTAGTCCGACCCCCTGGAGTGAGCAGGGACATCTGCAAACAGATCAGATTGCTCAGGGGCTTGTCCAACCTCCCTTCGGATGTTTCCAGGGATGGAGTACCACCTCTTTCAGCAACTTCTGCCAGTGTTTAACCACTCAGCAGAAAACTTCTTCCTTCTATCTAGTCAGAATCTCTCTGTTTTAATTTAAACCCATTACCCCTTGCCCTGTCACAACAGGTCCTTCTAAAGTGTCTGTCTTCATCTTTCTTTAAGTACTGAAAAGCTGCAATAAAGTCATCCCGGAGCCTTTTATTCTCCAAGATGAACGACCCCAACTCTCTCACTCATTCTTCATAGCAGAAGGGTTCCAGCCCTTACAACATTTTTGTGGCTTCTCTGAACCCCCCAACAGGTCCACGTCTTTCCTCTGCTGAGGACTCCAGAGCTGGATACAGCATTGCAGGTGGGGTCCTTACCAGAGCGGAGCGGAAGGGCAGAAACCCCTCCCTCGGCCACTATGCTGGGGATGCAGCTCAGGACACCGCTGCTTTCTGGGCTGTAAGCAGCCGGTCCAAGCCCTCCCGGGTTCAGCGCACCCCGCGGGGCGCCGCCCATGCACAGCAGTGCGGTGCTTCCTCCCTGCGGCTAGGGGGCGCCACCGCGGGGGGAGGGGGTGGGTGTGTGGGCTCAGCGAAAGGGCGGCGACGCAGTACGCGTGCGCCGGCTGAGGGCGGGAAGCTTTCCTCTGCTGAGCGGCGGCAGGAGATGCGGCGGCGGCGGCAGCTGGATCAGCGGCGGGGTCGGGTGCTGTCGGACGCCGTCGGTGCGCTGTGCCGGGCCCTGCCGCCTGGCGTCCGACCTGCTCCCGACACCCTTCGCCGCGCCAAGTTTGACCGGCCGCAGGCGGTGAGCGCGGGCCGCCCTGGGATACCCTTCGCCGGCGGCCCTCGCTGTTGCCCAGGAAACCAGTCTTTGTCGGGCAGGGGAACTTGGAGGGCAGAGGTCGCTTCTGTGGGCGGGCTGAGATCAACGTGCAGGCTGGGTCCTGGCCGGCTGCCGGAGGACCGGAAGGGCCAAGTGGGACTGGGCCTGGGGAAACGGGACCTGTGTGAGGTCGGAGTCTGAGGGCAGTATTTTCGCGTGGGCCCCTGCGGGCATGTGGCTGCCAGTTCCCTGGTCATGAAAGGGCTTTATCCCACTGTGGTTTATTTTTAAATCTGCGTTTCACCACCATTACACCGCGGTCTGCAACACCTTTCTAGTGTCAGCTGGTGGCTTGCTTCCCTGTACGCCGGCTTGGGTCTTTCTGCGTCAGGGCTTTACAGGGCAGTGCCTGCCAGGCCTCCGGCTCACTGAGCTACTTGCTCAGGTAGCTATTTAAGCGTTTTACGAGTGTTGATTGCAGTTCCAACTGTGAGAAGCACTGCTTCAGTCTCTGCTTGCTGTCCTGTGGCCGTGAATCATTTTCTAGTTACAACTCACTGCGTGCTGTTGCCTTTTGTTTGTGAGTTTTTGGTACCATTGTAGTCAGATCTTTTTTGCATCTTTAAATGCTTGTTTTACAAGGGGCGAGTTGTGCCATGTGTGGTTACATCAGAGCAGATACGTTGGAAGCCACACTTCTGTATACATGTGCCTCAAAACAGAAGTGCTGGATCTTGCTGTAGCCTTATTTTTCTGAGTGCACCTTGCTGTATGTAATCTTCATAAGAAAGCCAATACACGAATGTGCCTGATTTGACAGTGAGCAGGATGCACATGTGCTCTTCCGTGTAACAGCTGATGCTCAGATGTGGCTTTAATTGCCTAATTCATAAGTACACGGTGAGTAGTTTGCCTGCTGCACTCTCCTCACCTCTTTCTTCTTTTTCTTTTCTTTTTCTTTTTTTTTTCTTTTTCCCCAGAGCCTGGATTTATGGAGGCTGCTCTACACTCTTTTGAAACAAATTCATGGAGGCAAATGGACAGAGTCTGATACTATAGGTAAGCTAGTCAGTCTATGTGATTTCCCTCTGTCCCAGGGAAGTCTGGTTTTGTAGCACCTTTTCTTGCTCACTGTCAAAAATGCTCCATTTCGATTACTTATGCTACCAACTTGCTGTTTCATCACAGCTGTACAGGAAGTTTTACTCCTCTTTGCCTTATGTTTTCTGGGAAGTGGATGTGCTTGCATCTGCTAGTGGCTTTTGCTTTCCTTTGACATTTTAATGCAGGTGAATCTCTGCAATGATCTTATAAATTCTCATCATCTGCAAAGATACTTACAGAAGTAGATTTGGGTTTTCCTTGTGTGCTGGTTTGAGGCTAACTGGAATATTTTAATAGAGAAAATTATATTATAGGCTGTGAAAAGGAAACAGTGGTGAGATCTACTTCACTCATAGGCTTACTGAGATGGATAAAACTAAGAACATAAACATAGATAAGACAGTCTCTGGGGCACAGCATCTCAGGCAGTCTAGCTTCTGGCTTCTCTCTGCTGAATGATCTCACTAACCACTTTCCTTCTAACCCCCCTGGCCGATCCTCCAAACTCACCTTGCGTGTAAGGCAAACCTTGGGGTAAGGTATAGGGGTGGGGAGAAGGTGGAAGGGTGGTTGGAAGCCCCTCCTGGGGTCTCTGATTTCTGGGAGGGGTGTTGTGTTTCTGTATTACCTTTACCTTGTATATTTCTGTAAATATTCCTGTATATAGTGTATGTATCTGCTTGTACAGTATGCTAAGTTGTAAATATAGCTTCATTCCTTAACTTCTAGCCGGCTGAGTTCTAGTCTGGGTCATTTTACAAAGTGTGGGGGGCGGGGAACTCCCAAACCATCACACCTTGATTCTTTCTTTCCCCATTTCCCATATGACACATGGTTCTGTGGTTAATTCTCTATCAAGTCCTGTGCCAGGCCTGCGAATTCTAACATATGAACCATAAAGGCAATGTTTTGGATTGAAGTTCTAGACAAAAAAAAGTAAGCTGTGTGATTACTTTAGGGGAATCATGAACATCTTTATGGGCAGGGCCACTAGTCCAGAGAGAAGCTGAATGCAGGTTGTCTTTTCAACAATGACAGAACACTGTTTACTTCTTAAATCTGTGGTATTTCAAGTACTACTCCCCAGACTTCTGTCTTGAAAGATATCTCTGTAGAGCTTTTTTGATGTCTGAGGGAGCTTTGAAAATGAGATTGTCTGTGATGAATTAGTGTCCTCAGCCCAAACCACTTAAAATAGACTTTAGACCTTGAAAGCAAAAGAAACCCTAATCCTAAGCAACATTGTTTTAGTCCCCTAGAGCTGGGAATCTGGTGACTGTAAATGTAGTTAGAAAAGGCTAAACATTGTGGAGCATGAAGCAGAACCAACATACTTTTGCTGGTAGCTCAGCAGGAAATCAGCATGGGTCTGTTACTCACAGGACTGCTATTTTCATTTGTCTGTTTTTGCTTTTCTACTCATCCACAATATGCTGTGTATGGTAACTCAATTTATTGACTGTCTCTTACAGCTTGTTGGAGGTGCTCCTGCACAAGTACAACCTCACTGAAACCTGGCTGCTCCCATACTAATCACTTGTAGAATTTGGAGATAGGATTTCCATCTGCATGTAGCAGGTTGTTTGCTCTAGAGAGAGCAAACCCAGACTCTGCTGGTAGACTGTCAGCTAGGAATGTATGGTTCTGCTTAGAACTGCTGAGCTGAATTTTAGGAAACTTGTTTAGTCACAACTTGGTGATTGAAGCTGAAATTCAGCTTGGAAAGCCATACTGTTTCCCAGGTTACACTAATGACCTTTGCTTGGCCTGATGTATGAGTTCTCTGCTGCAAACACAATCAATATTTTACTGCCTTTCCTCTCTGTCCCGCTTCTGGAGTCTTTCATGTGTTCATGTAATGCAAATACAGTGACAGTTGCGCTCGTAGGGGCTACGCAACTTTCAAGTTTGCATGGGATCCTGTTGCACAACAAAGAATTGAAATGGATTCCTTTAACCCAAGCCTAGTGCTTTAGCCCGTGAATCAAGCTTTCCTTTGATGTTTTTGTACAACCTCCTAACTATCTTAGTTAAAACAAGGCAAGCAGCAGTGGAGGTTGAGGCATAAGAGGTTCCAGGTAAACATGAGGAGGAATTTTTTCACTGTGAGGATGACAGAACACTGAAACAGGCTGCCCCAAGGGGTTGTGGAGTCTCCCTCTCTGGAGATATTCAAGACCCACCTGGGTTTGTTCCAGTGTGATCTGAATAGGTGATCCGGCTCTGGCAGGGGGCTTGGACTAGATGATCTTTTAAGGTCCTTTCCAGCCCCAAACATTCTGTGGTTACCAGATCCCGGAGGCAGGCTATGAAGAGTTGTTTGGCATAGAAGTTACTGTGTGTGTAGGAAGAGCTGTCCAGAAAAGAGAAACCTTACTTAAATGGTTTTGTACCTTTTCTTTTTCCAAGGGAAAAACTGACCTTTGGCCTGTTGTCTGCATGTGGGATTGGAGCAACAGTGGTTCTTCTCACTGCTCTGTAGAGTGAGACCTGCTTTTTGAGGAATACTTGCTAGATATGGGGCCTTTTGCAGTGGTGAGGTGCTAGAAGCAAGCAGTGCCTTGCAAGGACAGATTTTTGCTTTTTTCCTTTTATGGAAAAGGACATAGGTTTCCAGAAAATGTTTTCTTGATCTGGCAAGTCTGTTTTATCAAGTGACTTGAAGGTGCACCCCACTGTGTGTTTCTCTTCTGAGTTAGTTTTCATTGGTCAGTTTTGGATCCGCTCTTCTCATAGAGGTGAATTTTAGAGGAGCTGAAAATTTGCTTAGACTAAAACCACTACTAGTCACTCCCTTGTTATGATGAGTTATTATTTACAAGAACTTTCTGCATTGTGTTTTTAGGCAGTTGATGTATTTTACTGCCTAGCTAGCAGAAAATTAAATACTTGAAAAATCACACAGGAAAAAAATCCACACAGTTTGGTGTTTTAAAATGTAGGACCTGTTGTGTTCTTGTAAAAAGAAACCAGAAACCCCACTCAAGTGCACTAAGCAGTGGTTATAAATGTCTGAAAATGGTTCTTTTGGTTTCTCATTTTGAAAGAATCCTTGTCTTCATACAGTAAAACACATTTACTATAAACTTTGGGAAGCCATTAATATGCTCCAGCCCCTTAAACATACCAGAACAATGGGTGTCATCAGTGGACTAGGAGTCAGATTATGCTGTGTAATTGTACTCTGGACGTACCTTACTGATGAAGTCATGATTAATGGTTTCATGATGCTTTTTCCTCTCAGAGGCTGAGAGCAGATAGACTTGGTTGCTACACCAGGCAGCAGTGCAATGTGCATTTAGAGAGCTGAGGAAATGTTTCTTTTCTAGAGTCACAATTCATCTTTTATAGTATGGGAAGGAGGTCTGGAGCTGTAATATATTTTGTTTGTTTGACAAATGAAGCAGAAAATGTTCTTCTGCAGCAATAGTTTCCCATAATACCACTACCTATGCAGGTGTTTCTTGCCTGAGTGCATGAAGTTATGTGTCAGTGTCTGTTCTTGTATTTGATATAGTTCCTTTCCATCTTAGCCTGCCAGGCATAACCTTTATTTGAATATCATCTTGTAATTCACTGGAAATATTCCACAGGATTCACAAAGTGGAAGAGCACAGCTTGAGTGTTGCTTTCAGAGAGCTGAACCGTGAGGTTCATCCACAGCTTGGTCCTACTTTCTGCATGCACATTACTTATAAAAGTATGTTCAGCAAGGGAGGAGTTGGAAAGACTTTCTCTATAAATCACCTGCTCCTAATGAGATGTTGTCAGAGGAGGTGTTTGACTGGTGTCAATCTGTTGTAAGTGATGGTTTTTTTCCTCTCAGCTGCACATTATGGAAGAATCCATCTTGGCCTTGGGTACTTATATATAGCCTCTTTTGCCATTTGTCTGAGCAGTGTTTCCTTGTTAGGCAGAGCACTACAGAGATAAGGCAAACGAAGTGACTTCTCTGGTCCTGAATAGTATATCAGAGCAGAGAAATGGTGATAGAGAGGAAAAACCAGCTGTCGTGCTCTCTCTACATTCTTTGTGCTATGTGATTTCATGGGGTGCTTCCTGAACTGCAGATGGCAGCATGTGATGCTTGTTTGCTTTGAAAAAGGGAAGAATGTACATACTGATCTTCTTTCATTTTGGAGGATTCCTGCCTTTACCTTTTACGATAAATTCATGAAGAAAAGGAAGGGACAAGAAGAAAACCTAGTTCATGTGAGAATATTCAAGAGCAATCAAAATAAAATCTCTAATATCTGAGTGTTCCCCCTTGTATATCAGGGATTGGGGTGCCTGTCTGCGTCAAGATTTTTAGCTAACCATAGGCAATTTTGGCACCATCGTGGAAGGAAGCTGCCTGTTCCTGCATTCACAGGTTCGACACAAAAAGCAAATGGAGCGATGTAGGTGTTTGGGTTTCCTTTTTCTGTCTGTAATGCAGAAGCAAGCTGGGTTTAAACCTAGCTGTCACGTGTCTGCAGAAGCTCTTCTGCACAGAACACCAGCCCTGCCAAAAATTAGTTGCTCTGCACCATCATGTCACCTGCTTAACTGTGCTCCTGATCTTGGTTTTCTTCTTCAGTCATGGTTAATGTTTCTCTCAGGAATTCATTTGTAGCTTTCACATGGGCAGTCCTGTATTCCAACTTACACTGAAGATGTGTAGTAAAGTGCATAACAGTTTCAGCTGTGCATTTGCATTGAGGAGCACTCTGTAAGTAGGTATCTCTTTAGGGATCTGCACATTTGCTTTCCTAAATCCTGAAGTTGGTCAAACAGTGCAGACAATGTACCATCCTCTGCTTTGGTGAGGTGCAGAGGAGTTGGTGGCTCTTTTTGGCTACCAGCTCCTTCCAGCCTCAGCAGGGCCATAGCCTCCTGGAGGGCTACCAGCATAGGTCAGCTTACAGCTCTTCCCTGTGTCTTGACTTTGTATTACTTTTGGAGGTAAGACTCCCTTTAGCATTTTGCAAATCAAGTTAAATCAACCACTCTTCACTATGAGAGTCTCTTGTAGTTAAGTTCCTTTTGAGAACAACAAGAGAATTTTTTTTTTTTTTTGGGTTTTTTTTTTTTTCATTTGAAGTTGGTCATTATGTGGCTTTTGAGCTTCAGCAGCCAGTGGCAGAAAGATTATGGTATGTGTCGGTGCTTAAGGGGCGGCAAGGAGCAGCAAAATGAGTGAGTGATCAATTGTTATGTTAATTAACAACAGCTGTGACAAGACCTGACTGTGAGCTTTGTGCTACCTGTTACTTTTGTCCGTGTGAGTGTGTACCTTTCTATGAAACCCTGTGGAAATACTGAAGCATTACATTGGAAATGGGAGCAGCTTTCTTCCTTACGTTTATAAGCTGTGTCAAACTGGAGGTTCCTCTAGCGCCATCCAGCTGTGGCAGCTGTCAAAAGTGGATGCCCAGGGTAAAAGGGAGAACAAGTACAGAAGGATACTTTCAGGGATGTAGTCTTTCAGCCTCCAGACTTCCCAAACCTATGTTTCATAAGCTTCCATGAACTCCTGATTTGTAAATCCAGTCCCTTGACCCTATGTAACTCTGTGTCTGTAGTGTCCCATGGCCAGAAATTCAGAACTGTGCTGTACATGTGAAGAACATCTCTCTACCTTGTTTTGACTCACATGCTTGCTGACTTTGTTTGGTGACTGACAGTTCTTGTACTGAATGTTGTGCAAACAAATGATTCCCTAAACACTCATTCCACAGCACTCCTGATTTTAAAGAATTTTGTCACATTCATTCTCAGTCATCTTCTTGGCCTGTGTCATCAGTTCTTACAATGAAGTTGTTCTGTACTTGTGATCATACTTGGCTTTTCTCCTTGTGTATTTTTTCTTTTTTTTGTTTCTTTTTCAAGTCTTCTGTAGCCTTTTTGGAACTGAAGACATAAAATAACACTGAATTGGAGACATGGAGTCACAGTGGATATAGACAGCAATATAATGTTGTTAGCAATGTTCTGCTTAGTTTTCTTTCTAGGTTTCTCATACTCAGTTTCCTTTCTGATACATATGAGAACCACGTGTCATATTGTCATGGTAAATCTTAGCTAAAATTGTGTTCCTGAGCCCAGTGGGCAGCTCCAAGCCCATTGCTCTGTCAGTAAAGTGAGGATTGGGATTTCTACTGTGGGCATTGTTTTTCACTTTTTCTAAAGATTCTTACCTGTCATTTTAAAGCTCATGTTAGGTTCTGCAGTCCTTCATGATCTACCTGCATTCCTTACTACTGAGTAATACCACTTCAGCACCAAAGTTTCTGTTCCTGTCTGTGTGTGGTTTAGAGTTGATTGACCAGGATAGCAGAGAGCCCTAATGCGAAGCCACCCTCTGGTTCTTGTCTGCTGGACACTTGTCATTGGTGCAAGAGCCTTCCCTCTCTCTCCACTGCAGTGGTTTAGCTTCTTTGTGCTAGCTGAATTACACTGGGATGTCTAAAGATCCTACGTTGGTTGAGTCTTTCTTAATCATTTGTTGCTGTCTTTGGAGAACTTCAGTAGCTTTTTGAGCAGGACTTCCTTTTACAACAACTATTCATCCTTCCCCAGTATGTGTTGTTTATCATTGTGCCCCCCAATGATGTTCTTAATTTTATAGTCTTGACTTGGCACAGAGATGAGGCTTGCTGGTCAGAACCTTTTAAGATAATTTTCTCTGTGTTTCCTGAGTATTTTACAGTTCTGTAGTGCCTGTCTTGTAGCTGTCAGGTAACATTTGCTGCTGTGAAGGAATATGGATTCCTGAGAATTAAGTAGTCCATGTGGTCTGGTGTACTTCATTGTCTGCCTGCTCACTGGTGCTGAGAGATTTGCAGTAAGCTGTGAAACTGCTATCTCTAAATTCCAGTTTTGTTCAGGAGTGAATTGACTCAGGGTGTTTATTAATTTGTAGCATGCTTGGTGGCTCAAAAAATGAAGAGGAGAATTTGAGACCCATTGTAATTGGGAGGGCTATTTACCTTTTTTGCCTTTCTTCAAGAGGCATTACCGGCCTTTATCTCAACATTGAATTTCTTCTTTTCCCATAGCAGTAATTTCTGTAGATCAGAATGGAGCAGCATAAGGAGGGCTTGTACCTTTTACCTGTGTCCTTCATCAGTTGTTGTCAAAGACTGGTCTCCACTGTCCTCCACTAATTGTAGACTTGTTTAAGAATCTTGCTCTCAGAAACAGCAGCAGTTTCTGGAACTGAATGGGTGAATGCATTAAGTAGTGCAACGTGTTATTCTCCACTGTTTTTTTCTTTTCAGATCACCAAATTAGATTTGTAAAGTCAGCATTGTGGTACCATGGCTATGGCAGGCCAGCACCCTATCGGCTGCCCTGTGATGGCTCAGCGGGTAGTCGGGAGCTGCTGCTGGCATTTTCCTGGCTGCTGCACAAACTCAGCCTCCCGGAGAAGCTTCTGGCTCGGAACAGAGTAAAGACTGGGGACGAAATCTGTGTCTGCACGGTGAGCATTGTGTCCTTCCACCTTATCTGTCCATAAGTGATGTTCTGTGACAATGGCTGTGTCACCACTCGTGTGTAATGTCGGCTACCTTTACAGACAAATAACTTAACCATCTTAAGACAACTTAAAGGGGCCAGCATCTGGTAGCTCTTTTCTCTACCTTCTCTAAACTTTGCATGCAGGTGGTCTGGGTTTCCTCTTTTTCTCAAACTCCACACTTACCTGAATTCCTAGATTTTTATTTCCAATATAGGTGAGATCAGTGCGAAGGAGTGCAAGTGAGTAAATCTCTTCAATCAGTGCTTCTAAGTTTTGTAGCATGGGTGGTTCTGCAGCCTAGGCAAACAAGTTAGCTGTGAATGCTGGGTATGTTGGCATTGGGCAGATCAAGTAATTCTAAGGCAAACTGATCTTTTTAAAAACATCAAGATCTCAAATGGCAGCTACTGTCGTTGTGCCAACTAATGGCCTCATAGCTTATTTGAGAGCACAATGGAGTATGTTGTTGTGTTTCTATCAATAAAAAGATGGTAGCACATAGGAAGCCTGCTCTGAAGTAGGCTGTGGATAGCTGTGTGTCTTCTTCAGCTGCAGTATGTATGTTAGCAAAAAATAAGTCAAAATCCCACAAAATCACAGTATAATAATGATGACGTTTGGTAGTATTGCCTTTAAAATCCATCCCATGCATTTAAGACCTCGTACACATGCTGTATAGGCAACTGCTCTGGAGCATAATATGCCAAGCTCAGGAGAGAAGGTGGTGGTTTTTCCCGTGTTTATATCTTGTATATTGCAATTAATTTCCCTGCTGTTAACAGATAACACAAACCGATCAATCAGATCAACGCATCAGTGTGGCCAAGTTTGTGGTATGTCATCTTCACCTAACCAGGCATTAATTACCGGTCAGTGTGGTTCAAAACAACAGGCTCCCAGAATTGTCTTGTTTTTTGTAAAGGACATGGTAGATTAGAAACCCTACCTGCTGATGTCTCAGTGTCTAGGACCTTGTGATCTTCATGATCAGGTGCACATACTCCCCTGGGCTGTAGGCTGCCTGGTCTGTAAAGGGGACAACACAAAGAGTTTGGAAAGCTTTGATACAGGTACTGTGTTTTCAGAAGGAAAACACTTGCACAAATGGAAAACAGCTCAAAGGGAGGAGACATGTTTTTTATTAACAGTATTTTAAGAGAAGAACCACTCTTGCTACACTACAATTGTTTGCTGCACGGAAGAGGGAACACAAGTGGTGGTGCTTGGTGCAGAGCGAGTGGTGCTCTCCAGTGATGAGAAGGACACCTTGAGATTACAGGGAAAATACACTTCTGGAGAACTTTTTACTTCAAACTTCTCTTACCTTTTTCTTGTGTAATAGCAGATTTTTGGTTTTTTTTTTTGGTGTCTTTAATTTCTGTTACAAAGGAGTGAGTGAAGTGTAACAGCAACATGAGTTCAGGAAATAGGGCAGTTCTGAAGGTCTTAAGTTTTGCATTTTCTGAAAAGTGATGAGAAGAACCATGGCAACACAATGTAATCTTTTCTGGTCACACAGAGGCACACTGAGAAATGTATTGCTCTGCCTTTCACTGCAATTCTGACTTGCTCTACCTGTATTCTTCAAAAAGCATGGAATGCAGATTTCATGTTTTTAATCCACAATTGTCCAAAAAGGTTTATAGGTCTGGAAATGTTTGTGGTTGTTTTTTTTTTCGTGTTTGTTTTTTTTCCCCCCCAATAGGCCAGACAAAAGTGTTTTTAGACTAGGAGCTGGAATTAGCATGTATATGTGAAGCTCATTGTATTAATGGCAGCATTTCTTGTTAGGTCTTCACCTAGCAAGTTTTCATGCTCCAATAAAAGCAGATGTTTGTAGTGGAGAAAGAAAAAAAGGTAGAATTTAGTTACAGCATAACCAGTGTGTTTTGTGATTCTGCACCACAAGAAAGCTAAAACTATCAGAATTTTGAGGAAGAAGTCTTAAGTTTTCACTTGATCAGCTAAGCATTTCAAACTCAATAAAGGTCAGCCAGCAAGATCCAACCAAATGAAAACCTAGGAATCCACAGTTAAGGACGTAAGGAAGTAATGATGGGTGACAAGGAGAAGATAGGTGGGTCACACACCTTGCTTTGGTTAGTAAGTCAGTTTCTTGTAAAACGCTCCTGAAAGCCTGTTGCTTGATGTATGAAAGAGTGATTTGAAAAAAAAAATATTTTTTGTATTATAGCTATTGTTTATTTTGAGATGCTTTCATGTAGCAAAGTTTGTTCATCAGTCAGCATTCCATAAATCTTAGCAAGACAAGAAGAAAGTGATGATATCAGTTTGATACCCCATATCTTGAACAATTGAAGTACTGGAGTTTTGACTCTGGGAATGTTAAATACCAGACATTTGTGGTACTTCAGCTCAAGTGCTGGAAGACTAACAAATTACAAAGGCATTACTAAACATGCCAGAGATGTAGTCTCTGCAGTTGTAACTCTTCCGTGTAAGTAAATAGAATGAGAAAGTAGAAGAAGAAAAAAGCTTCACTAAAGAAAAATCTGTCTCAAAAAAAAGAAGAAAATACTTTTCAAACTCTATCTCTGCTGATAATTTCAGGTGTTCTGAAAAGTTTTTCATTTGAAATAAAAAACAATTTGAAATACTTTCCTGAAATAAAAATACTACAAAGCAAATTTTCATGTAACAGTATTTGGTTCTGTGCATTCTCTGCCAAAATCAGCAAGGTACAAAGCCAGTGCTTACTGGCAAAGCACATTGGTTGTGAAGAATAATTCTTACCCTTTGTCTTCAGGTTAAAAAATGGAGTCTCAGGATCTGCAGGCATAACTTCAGGTCCAAGTGATATTCACGTGGCTTGCTTTTAAAATTTTGTCTGAAATCCACAGAAGTGGATTGGATCTGTTGTGTGAAGAAGGGAATGCAGCTAATCCCTAAATTAGAGGGTGCAATTCTGTTCTGACTATTATTTCAGCCCAAGTTTGAAACAAAGCCTGCAGCCTGCTAAATTGCTGATAATATGCCAAATGCCCAACATTCAAGGGCCAATTAAATTAATTCCATTCATTTCATTTCAGATTACCACTCTCTGGCCTTTCTTTTTTTTTTTTTTTTTTTTTTTCTGCAGTTCCTTAGCAACACAGTTTTCTTCCACTGCAAATTGAACACTTCCATCAACTCTAAAGGATTTCAGACTGGTTATTTATAGAGGGACAAGGGTGTTCATGACACATGATGGACATGGAGCTCAGTTACTGCATGGAATTTGTAATCTTAAGATTCTGAGCTGGGGAAGGCTTCTACAAGCTTACTTTTACACACACACCTTCAGAATCAAAAAGTGATTTCTAAAATTACAAACTGAACAGTGGTGAAAGCATGGCGAAAGGGTTAACATGGTAGGAGGTTGTGCTTAATGGGGCTAATGTAATTTGAAAAACAATGACATTGAGGTAGCTGCTGGTAAGGACAGATAGGGTTAGTGGCCTAGGATGACTAGGGGTTGACCATTTTGTGTCTTAAGTAAGAAAATCCTTCATGTCACCATGTCTCATGTGACCTCCGGCTCATTTATTTATTAATTTGGAAGGACAGTGCTGCAACATTTTACAGAATCACAGAACTTTAGAGGTTGGAAGGGACCTCCAGAGATCATCAACCCTGCTGTCAAGGCAGGATCCCCAAGGGTAGTTCGAGCAGGAATGCATCCAGGTGGGTTTTCAAAGTCTCCAGAGAAGGAGACTCCACAACCTCTCTGGGCAGCCTGTGCCAGTGCTCTGTCACCCTCACTGTAAAGAAGTTTCTCCTCATGTTGAGGTGAAACCTTCTGTGTTCCAGTTTGTAGCTGTTGCTCCTTGTCTTACTGCTGCTGACCACCAAAAAGATTGGCTACATCCACTTGACACTCACCCCTCAGATATTTGTGTACATTGGTAAGATCTCTTCTTAGTCTTGTCTTCTCTAGACTAAACAGCCCCAGAGCTCTCAGTCTCTCTCTGTAGGGGAGACGCTCAAATCCTCCAGTCATCCTTGTGGCTCTCTGCCGAACTCTCTCCAGCAGGTCCCTGTCTCCTGAACTGGGGAGCCCAAAGCTGGACACAGTATTCCAGGTGTGGTCTCACCAACACAGAGTAGAGGGGGAAAAGAACCTCTCTATAGCTGCTGGCCACACTTTTCTTGATGCACCTCAGGCTGCCATTGGGTCTCTTGGCCACAAGGGCACATTGCTGTCCCATGCAGAACTTGTTGTCCACCAGGACTCCAAGGTCTTTCTCAATGGAGCTGCTTTCTAGTGAGGCAGCCCCCCGACCTGTACTGGTGCCTGTTGTTATTCCTCCCCAGATGCAGGATCCCTGCGCTTGTCCTTATTGAACTTCATAAGGTTTGCCTTCACCCAACTCTCCAGCCTGTCCAGATCTCATTGGATGGCAGCACAGCCTGACAGGCTGTCAGCCCCCCACCCAGTTTTATATCGTAGAATCATAGCATGGTAAGGTTGGAAGGGACCTCAAAGATCATCTAGTTCCAACCCCTTGCCATAGGCAGGGACACCTCCCACTAGTACAGGTCACTCAAGGCCTCATCCAACCTGGCCTTGAACACCTCCAGGGAGGGAGCAGCCACAACCTCCCTGGGCAACCTGTGCCAGTGTCTCACCACCCTCATTGTAAAGAACTTCCTCCTAACATCCAGTCTAAGTCTCCCCTCTGCCAGTTTAAACCCATAATCATCAGCGAACTTGCTGAGGGTATGCTCAATGCCCTCTCATCCAGGTTGTTGATAGAGATATTGAACAAAAGTGGATCCAATACTGATCCCTGGGAAGCACCACTGGCTACAGGCCTCCAACTTGATTCTGCGCCGTTGGTAACAACTCTCTGAACTCTGTTGTGGAACCATTTTTTCAGTCCACCTCACAGACCAGCCACATATGCCACATCTCCTGAGCCTGCCTATGAGGATGTTGGGGGAGACAGTATCAAAAGCCTTGTTGAAGTCAAGGTAGATGACATCCACAGCCCTTCCTTCATCTACCCTTTTGGTCATGGTATTCTAGAAGGCTATCAGGTTAGTCACGCAACATCTTCCCTTGGTAAATCCACGTTGGCTACTTCTGATAACCTTTTCTTCCATGTGTTTCCTTTGGACTCTGTGCCTCCCATGGGATGCCCTGGCAAGCAGGATTGAAGGGGTCACTAACCTCTTCATCTTTCCCCTTGTAACTCTTTCAATAAGTTTGTAAACTGAAGGGGAGATAGTTAAAAGAGCCTGTGTTGTGCTGGGAGAACAGGAGAGGGAAGAGAGCGTTCACGGTGCGTGCCAAACTCCAGTATATGTTGGCTGTAGTGTAGTCTTCTCTGAATTTACCATGCTGCTCTGTCAGTGGATTGATGACTCCAGAGACAGTAAGTTCAAACCTTACACTGGTCAACTCTTTTGGAAGAGTAATCACTAATTCTATTAGATCTATAAAAATGTAGGTGCAACCTGAACTGGAGATTCACATCAGTTTACTGAAGTGTCTAATTGGGAATTCTATTGTTACTGCCTGGGTAGTTGATGGACAACACTGTCTCAAAGGCTCTTTGCACCCATCCAATATGTGCTGCCATGATGTCAGTCTTAACACCTTTGATTGCTTTGGTGATCATGTCCAGACAAATTATTCTGAAGTGATTCAGAATGAATTCAGATTCACCGATTCCCATTTACACATGAGAATCCTGGAGTACAAACCACATCTGAGAACATGTAGGTGAAACGGTGTCCCTCATTGAATCTGTAAGGCAGACCTGGGTTGTCCTGAAGGCAACCTGTCCCACTACTGAAGATTGAGGCAAAGAAGGTGTTAAGTAGCTCTGCCTTTTCCTCATCTTTTGTTACTATATTCCCCTCCGCATCTAATAAGGAGTGAAGGTTGTCCTTGCCCCTTCTTTTGCCATTACCATATTTATAAAAATGTTTTTTATTCTGCTTTACAGCAGTGGCCAGTCTAAGTTCTAAATGGGCTTTTGCCTCTCTGATTTTTTCCCACAAGACCTAGCAACATCCTTAAACTCTTCCTGGGATATTCTGTCTTTCTGAGAAGCAGTTAATTTTTTGATATAAATCTGCTTTTTTAGCACATTCAGTATTTGACTTATTTTTTTTTTTTGCCTCTATTTTTAAATTTTAGTGATATCATCACAGCCCTCTCCAGATTTGTGATGGTTTGTACAGATAATAGCAGCACTCTGTGAGCATGCGTTCTCTTTCTGTTTCCGGGGAGGAGTACTGCATGTATTGGTATTATTTCTACAGCTGAAATTAATCTATCTCTGTCCTGTAATTTAATTATGTGGGGAGGCTTTGGAGTTTTGTTTTTTTTTTTTTTAGATGGGGTAGTGATGTTATATCCCTCGTTATCACCAGGATGTGTTGCACTGACTCTCCTTCGTTCCACTAATTTGCTCTGCTTGATTCTTGCCCTCTGAGATTGAATGCCTCTCTCCTTTTGTGATTTTTATAGTAATCAACAAATAGAGCCATTATGGCTGTTAAAGTTGGAATTATGCGTGTGTCTGCAGCATGCCAAAGTGAACTCAGTTTAATTACTTGGGGTGAGGAAAAAATGAAACTGAACATGCCTTCTGACTCTTAGGCTTGCAATTTGATTAAGCTTTTGTTTGTCACGGTCTAGTTTAACTCGCTGACTATCCCCAACGCAGTGTAAGGCTTCTGCTTAGTCTCATCTTCTTGTTGAATGCCTTTCTCCTGTAGAAATCTTGACCATTGCTGCTGTTTCATAAATCACATTATTAGGAGAAAGTGTTAACAGAGCAGCCAATCTTGATATTACTCCAGCAGAAACCCAAGAAATCTTTGGCACTACTGTCAGTAAATACACATTTTCTGGCTGGGTGTTTTTTCTCTTTTCACCTATTCCACTGAGGTTGGAGGAGGTAATTTTACTAACCTATTGATTCTGACTGAGAAGCATAATTAATTTCCAGATCTTTATGGTCTGTATTAGTCTGTCAGTTTTCATTTTTTTATTTCCCTCCCTTACTCTCTCGCTTAACACTTTTCTTTGTCCTGCTGTCTTCCTAGTAGCTCACTATTTATCTTTTCACCCTTTTATATTACAGTTGCTGTTAAGGAACACTATTTTTAAGAGCTGTCTCCAAAACCTTAGCAGAGGGCACAGGATCCCTAAAGTTTCTTCTGAAGACTCTCCCTCACCTCAGTTTTGCCTGTGGCGGCTTGAATTACTCGGTGTGTGCAGCACCTCAGTCCACACCACCCCTGCTGGGTTAGCACCAGGGTTGGAGTTTTGCAGCTCACTGGGCTGCCGTGCGGCTGTCAAGTGCTGTGTAGCACTCTTGGAGCTCTGCTACCCACCCTGAAAAACTGCCTACTAGGAACTAAGGGAGAAAAATGCTTGAGTTTTGCTTTTCTGCCTTTTGTACTTTTAAAAGTCACTTCCTAAAGAGGTAACTATTAAACCTTGAAGTGTTAATTTTTGTCTTTAGTTGCTGATAGTGCCTGTAGGCTTAAACATATGAGGTGATGAAACGGAGAATATGTTTTTGCCATGCAAGAGCTGGAACGTGTTTCTGTTTATACTCTTGAAAGGAACTTTTTTTTTTGGGGGGGGGAATTTAAAGCAGAAGTTACAAATGATAGCTGAAATTGTCTCCCTGTCATTCTGCATGTGTACACGCTATTTCTTCTGATCTGTGGCTGTTAATTCTATGCTTCAGACTTGTCACCGAACCTTTTTCCTAATGAAAAACAATTTCCTGCACTGTGGTTAAGTACATTAATTTTTGCCTGACACAGTGAATATACTTTTAAGAGTATGGTTTGGTTTTTTTTTTTTTTTTAGACAGCATGTCAAGGTAAAATGCTCTAAAAGAGGAGTGTGAAATTATCAGAAAGGGTTATAATTTATAGAATCCGCTGTTTCTCTGGTAATGTTTGAATTGCAAATGCAACATTTCTTGACAGCTGATGTGTTCTGGATGTGGTTCTACTGACGGGCACTGGAATCACTTGAGCTTTCATGTGAGGAGAGGAAGATGAGGGCTGCTGTGCCAATAGGAAGGCTGAGCACGGTCATACTGGTACTCAGCTGAATCCCGTGCAGAGCTCATTCCTTGTGTGCTGTGGAAACCGTGGGATTTGAAGATGTTTTAGGGGTCTCTCCTGCCCTCCAGTGGCAGGGAGCAGCCAGTACCATTGGTACCTTCTATGGTCCTTTGATTTAAATGAGAGCATCCTCTGCTTTTGGTGTCATGCTTCAACTGATCAGGGTTTAACCCTCACTGGAGGATCTTTTCAAATAAAGCACGTTCTCATCGAGAGGACAAAAGGAGCTTGCAAAGAAAGGCATGGCAGGCCTTTCACATATGGCAGAGCTCTGTCTCCTCTCCTGGAGGGCACTTACTATTTCTTCTCCTATTGGCCTTTTGCTTCAGATTTGCTGCCAAAGTAGCATGCTGCATCCTTCTAACTCTTCCCTGGTTGCCTCTGTCTACAAGAAAACAAAAAGGATTCTGGCAAGCAGGGCTGCAGCTCCAGGAAAGGCACTGCAGTGCAAGGCATTATCTGTATTGCATTTCTTGAGCCTCGCAAAATGCCGTGCTCTGAGTTAAGGTCTGCCCTGCCACGTGTTTGTTTTAGGATATTTGGTTTCTGTGTTTTGTCTGAGTACATGATGCAGTGAGCTGTGGGATTTAAATGTTATTTTAAAACCTTTCAGCTCCAAAGATTAGGCAGTGCTACTGTGCTCTTTTAAAGGCATAGTGCTTTCGCTTTGCTGCAGAGCTCATGGGTAACCTCTGGAATGAGTGAGGAGGGATGGGATAAGGGATTGACTTGCTCTAGTGCCTCAGGCTTGTGGCTACTGTCAGACAGGCTTGTTTGAACAAGGCAGGAATGGGTCAGAGCTGTGTTAACATTTTCTGTCTTCCCTCAACAACTTCTCTTTTTCACTCTGCCAAGAGTGAGCTCTTGGGAATGCTGTTGTGAGTAGTGTTTTTTACAAAAGTCATTGAAATTTGAAAGCTAAAAGGCCTTGTGGAAACACACAATTTTTTTTATATATATATATATTTAATTGCTGAATATGCTGGAGCACAACTTCTACATTGTGAACACTTGTGTTTGTGGAAAACATTCTTCCAGTATGCTAACTGGTACGTGCATCATGTGGGAGTGGGTTCTTATACTATCTATCTTCCCATGCATGCATCTAATCTGGATCCTACCTTGTCTAGAAGGAAATCCAATTAGCATTGTTGATGGTGCTGGTAATGAAAACAGTGTTGTCCCTTTCACATTCATCTGTTAAAATTGTTCCTTTTCACATTTTCCCCTCCTGCAGATAGATATATGGCTGCATTAATTGAGAGAGCATGTCTGATACTGTTATTTCTGGTTATGGTGTTTAATTTAAAAAAAATTATGCTCCATTTAAAGATCTGTAATTACCAAGCTTAACATATGTTATGTCACATCAAACCCATTGTCTGAATTATGAGCGGTTCAGAAGAAGCGCTCAGTAAAAGCTGCAGAAGCACTTTATTGGCCTGATTTATGTGATTGCTTTGCCTTTCCTGGGTCCTGCAGTGAGGGATCTAGATATGCTCCTTCCCACCTTTTTGTGCTACCAGGCTGTGTGGTTAGCGTACCTAAGATGTGAGTAGTGCCTGAGAGTAAATAGCTTCTGTCTAGACCCAGATTAACCCAGGTGGAAGTGAGGACTGGGCTTGGAACATGCACTGGAGGTTTCAACTGGCAGTTGTTTTATTTAGCACTGCTCCAGGAATGATGTCAGGGAGCTGACTTCATGCACATATCTATGGGTTAAACGTCTTATCCATGTTCCAGTAGGGTTGCTTCTCTATGGGAAGAGCAGCCAGCTCTTTGGCTGTCCAAATATGGAAGCAGAGAGCTGATCCTTGGAGGAATTTGGATGGTGTCTCAGGAGGGCCACATCAGATGGGAAGAGCCAATGGTAGCCAAGCTCCTTTCTGCACCAAGAGGTGGCAGCTCCTAGTCAGAAAATAGCGTCTCTGGGGAAAGTGGCCCTGCCATTGCCTTGTTTTATAGCAGTGCAGGCAGCAGAGGCATTTTCATTTCCACTGTGCATAGTGAATTTATTAAGGTAAGAATTTATAAGCATTGAGATGCCCATATGAATTGGAAAAATACAGGAAGCCAAAGTGTGATGCAGTTGCACAACAAAGAATTTTCTTTGCAGTACTGCTTGTGGCATGTTGTAAGGTCTGCACTGAATTTGCAAGGAATTTTGCTTTAAAACTTTTTTTTTTCTTGAGTCTGTTTAATTCAAAGTGTATGGAGAAGGGTCAGCCATATACTAGGTCACTAAAATCCTCCAATGGATCAAGTAGTGCAAAAAATGCTCCCTTCTCACACATCTACAAACACATTGATGATTATGTTTTCCTTTGATAAAATATTCATATGATAAAGTACTTGTGGAATTTTATCTCCATCCACTATTGGTGGAACTGCTCCCCAGTTTCTAGTAGCATGGGATTCCTTTGTATTTCAAACCAAAAAAGAAGAGCTGTAAAAGTTGAAACATCTTAATCTTTAATTTCTCTCTAAGCACGTTGCATGCAAGTTGTTTACTCAGATGTATGGTATGTAAATGAAAGTTGATGTATCACCATGTCTTTTCTCACACCCTCCTTTCTCCCACACCTTATTCTTTTCTTCTAAGTACTTTTATATCTGGTGGCTTTTTTCAGTTCATTGTGCTTTTGTGAATCTGACTTGTTTGGTCAGAGCACTTCTGCCTTGAGGACTGCTTTGACTTTTTTTGTTTACACTGCCCAACCACAAGTCCATTCACAGGTTTTGTGAGTGATCTGGCATCCTTTTTCGTAACAATTGGACTTGAAATAGTTTGGGAAGGAATGTTTAGGGCAAAACTTGTGTGGTTTTGGAGACTGAATTGTAGCAAAAGTTTTAAATATATTTTAAATATATTTTGCCTTGCAAAAATTTTAAGTATGCACTCTTAGCACATAAACTGAGTTTAAGCTGGACATGTATTTATGAGCTTGTAGTTTGTGAGCAGCCTTGGTTGATGTGTGGTGTCCTGGAATGTGTATTTATTAGGTGCCTAACTTGTTATATGCCTAGATCTTGCCACAGGAGAGCTGAGTTGAAGTGGGCAGGGTGGTAGTTCAGGAATTGGCTGGAACGTTCGTGTCATGTGTACGTCACCTTCATCAGACTTGTGCTTGCTTTTCTGAATCTTGCTGAAAAATGGACATTGAGATTATCAGAGGAGACTTTATTGCTCTCTACGACTTTTCCAACCTGGCTGCTTCTGTGATTCTGTGATCTTCTAACAGCAATATCTCAAGCTTTTAGAACAGAAAAGCTCATTTTGGCTGAATTACAGTGAGTGTGGAGTTGAGGGGCTTCATTCTAGTTTCTGTTTAACTTACGCTAATCACAGGTTTTCTGGCAAGCCTACATTGCCCAGTTTGACAAGACTAGCCCTGGTATTTCCACAGCTGACACTTCCAAAGACTGACACAGCAAGGAGAGTATTGATGTGGCTTTTGTACTGCAAACCTGTCACAGCAGCATTCTGTAGCTGGAGTCCATGAGCCTCCCTTCTCTGAGACATAATCAAAGAGGAACATTAATCACAGCAAACAGTTCATAAGCAAAAAGCTTTTCTGGTAAGTGGCTACGAAAAGATCTCTTCCAGAGCTGGTGTGGAGCATTCCAAGGCTACTGAGAGCCCTGGGTAGTTGCCGTGACTGCTCTCTTCATGATTTTGACTAAATAAAATTTGATTCAATAAAATTTGACCAAATAATATGCACTTCTATATCTTAAAAGTGAATGTAGGTGTCTACCCATATTGGTGCATAGCTTAGATAAATTCACAGTAATTTTGGAAGCAAAAGCTCTAGCTTGGGCTGGTATTTTAGTGATTTTTTTTTTCTCCCACTGGGAGAGCAGTAAATAGTCTTAGATTGTAAAGATAGGACTAGAAATTGAGGTCACAGTATAATATGCAATACTTTTATTTTTTTGTACCTTGTTTACTTTATGCCAGGTTAAGTATTTCTTAGCAAAAGTAAATTTTTTTGTGCAGTTTGGAATAAATAATAGAGAGAGCCTGTTAAAAATGCATTGGCTGGCTTCCTTATTTTAATATTAATAAGGCAGGTTGCTACAATAAAATTAGCTCTGCATGGTGTTTGTCACTGTACTGCCAAAGCAATCGAGTCGAATGCCATTCCTTCCCAAAATGAATCCCCAGGGGAGCAGTATTTCTGCTATTCTGAAACTCTAACCAGGGAAGTTGGATCTGAACTGTAAATTATGGAAAAATGCACATTTTAATCTGGGAATCCCAGGTCTGTCTTTGGCCTTGCAGCTTTCTGGCTGCTTCTGTAAAGTGTTTTAGTGTTGTTTACCTGTGTGTTTTGCCTGCTTTAGTGGCTAGTATCCAATTGCTTGGCTCATCATGTTTATGCACAGCTTGGTAGTTCTGGTTTCATAGTCCAGAAACCTCTTCTGACAGGGGCAAGACAATCTGAACCTTGAAGGTACTTAGCTAGGACTGCAACGCCCTAGGACATAATGCCTTTTGATTTAGGGGCATGAGGCTGAAGGCATCTGAGGGAAAAAGAGAGTGCTGTTGCAGTTGGCACAAAGGAGATACTCTGTTTTTTGTTCCACTTTTTGAAAGATGAATCTGTGCCTTGAAAAGGAAAAGCCCTTTACCAGCCCTGCACCCCTGTGATTTATAGCATGCACTTATCTGAACCACAGAGCTAAGGGAAAAAACCAAAACTGTAGTCTTGATACACTTTGTGTGACCAGAACAACATTTTTGTGCTTATAAATAATAGGAATGCTAATTGTATCAGAGGCCTTGTCAACTGAGGTGATATTTAGCTTGAAACAAGCATTAGAAGGTTATTTGGTCATGGTTAGAGATGCACTTCTGAAATCTGTATTTAAAGCAAGATTAGACTCTCTTCATTTTACAGTTTGCATTTTTACTTTGGGATCCAAATTGGAATTACATTCTAGCTTTGCCTGCCAACTGAATCTTGATGAGGTTTTATTGAACATGGAAGTCTGTGAAGCAGGGAAGCACATATGTTTAAATACAGTCAAGGTCTATGGGTCCAAATATCTGCTGAAGTGTTTTCTTGAAAACAGGCATGTTTCAAGTAAGCTTTTAAAATTTCCACTTTAAAGAAATGTCTTGGGAGCCCAACAGCTGGGACACACTTTCTTAGCTGGTGAACACCCATGCTGAATAACCAGGCCTTTACAGTTCTGTGTTACTACTTCTACTTATGATATACTGTATGTGTAATTGTGGATTGTGTTTATTCTATGTACTTTCTATGGACTAGATGCAGTTGACAGCTCAGCCTGACTTTAAGCGGAGTTACTGGCTGTGCTGGTTTAAAGCTAA